>LBNU01009483.1:202455-217301 GCA_014162995.1 Artemisia annua
CTTGGAATTGAAGGTATCAACTCGCTGAGTCACTCAAAAGTCTTCAGGGGTGATGATGAGAAGTAAATGGATTCACTTCACCATATTCCTTGTACATATTTCTCTTTAATCAAAAGAAAAATACAAAATATAAAAACCTTAAAAAAAAAAAAAACATAAAAAATCTGAAAAATAGAAAATACAAAAAATAGTTTGTTAATCATATCATGCCTAACTATGGCTTGCAGTTATTTTCAGACTGTAACCCGGCTCGCACAAAAATTATGGCTTGCTATTACTTCAGATAGCAACCCGTGCTTCTTAATGGGGAAAACACGTCCCCAAAAGGACGGTTGTTCCTCGTACCGGGTGAAGTTCACCTGGGCACGGATTACTTTATATCCGTGTTTCATCCGAAAAGTTGTACGCTTCAGTGCAACATTTCTAGAAAAAGAAGAAAAGCCTTCTTTCATCCCAAAATCTCTCTCTTTATGATTCTTCAAGAGAGATTTTGTGGTTCACAAGGTGGCTATCGGACTTAAATTTTCACAAATACCTTGCCACTCAACTTAATGACTACAAAAAGCTAAATTGAAAACGGGTCATTAATTGAGGGGGAGCGTATTTGCTTAAAATTTCTGCACCTTTAAAAGCTTTGTGCACCAGCAGCAGTGAAAAAGTGTCTCAAAATCAGTAGATGTTAAAACTATTATCACGTTTTCTCCCAATTTTCTTCTAAAATCATTTAAATCAATTGGGATCACAAAATCTCAAAAGATTTGAAATTTTTTGATCGGATGAGAGAATGTGATTTAAATATGAAATCTGATTTTAAATGTGACGTTTTTGGACATAAAGGTTCGTTCTCCAGTATGTGCTAAAATTTTGAAGTTTTTGAATTTTAAGCAAAGCACATATTTAGGGGGAGCAAGTGTATAAATGGTGAATAAATGATCTTGAATGAAAGCTCACCCATATGTGCCAAAGTTTTAAAACCTTTCAAATTGAATCAATCAATGTGCACATATTGAGGCGGAGCAAGTGGCTAAGAGTCTTTCGCGTGTTTTTATAATAATAAGTAGAAACCGTGAATTGCCTATGACTCAGAATTTGACTCATGAATTGACGAAACATGAAAAGTCGTGAATCGAAAGGACTAGTCCTGGCCGGGTAATAATTTCAAGCTGGTCTAACCAGTGATGTAAGCGTATCTCGAAGAGGACTGGTCTAAGTAGTAAGTATCGTTTTCGAGAAACTCTTCTTAGATGTATACTTTGACGGGTCTAACTTCCTTTTTTAAGGAATGTTAACAACTTCAAGTTAGTTATTAGGGCTAGTTATCACCTAAAAGCTTATAATGGATCCCTTTAACTAGGCAACGTAAACGTGTCCCTAGGGTATATGTCTATTGAGAGCAGATCAATTCAAATTATAAGTGCAACTCACCCCGACATGTGCAAATTTCTATCTTAAACCTATGAGCACATGTTAAGGGGGAGCATTTGAAAAATGATAATTTTCAATGTTTTGGTTATATGGCGATTGTGAAAAGATACCAAAAGACCGACCACTTTAATTTAATGCATGGAGTTATAAGGATGGTAAGGTTAAGTATATGTTCCCATGATCCACCAAAACCGGAGGGATCTTCCCAGGGACAATCCAATAGATAGATTAGAAGTCCTTAGGAATGATTGCAAAAAAGGAGAAAAGTGAGAAAGGGAAGAGTGCCGACTGAGATTGAGCTAGGACTGGAACAAACCCAACAAGGTTCTAGTAATGAAGTCTCAGTAAGCACTGAAGGGGTTGAAGAATTAAAAAGAAATGAAATGAGATAGGGTGAAAAGAAATAGCCCTCCAATTATTCAACCTTAGGGCAGAAACCGGGTTCAATTCATATGCTACTTATTGTTACTAAGGTAACATCAGTATTGAAGAAAAGACGTCATGGACCCAGTGACGCACTGCACTAAACCTTCCAGCCACTCAAGTTCTCTTAAAAGAGCTTGTTTCATTCTCACGGGGAACCGGTGTAATCTATCGACTTGTCTCTTAGAGCTAGTTGATATTGAAACAGGAGACCCCTCCCTAGTCTCCGCATAGGATAACCAAATTGCACTTATCGAGTCTAGAGCCAAGAGATGCATCAAAAGATCTCATAGGAACACTTGATACTTCTACACTGGTTGTTCATCAATAAGGACACCAGTTGTAATATTTTGAGTCCTACGCAGATCTGAGCAATCTGCCAAGAACACTTATAAGGGAATATACACATGTATTTCCCAATGATTGAGTGGAAACTCCTGCCAGGGTCAACATCAAACAGCCCTGACAGCAGGTCACTTCGGTAATCTCTTGTGGATTACGCTTAGTGTTCGCGGTGGTGTTCCAAATGGTCTACAGTCGTGGGGTGATCTCCAGCGATTCACCTAATTGTTGGTGTACTTCGGTATGTCAGTGAAAGCCCTTTCAGGGGCATCCGATTAGGAACGGCCTTGGTAAGGATTAGAGAAAGTCTTCAAACTATGCTGTTGACGATCTCGAAGTCCGAACTTGTAAGTGCTGGTATGTTTATTACTAACCAAGTTTTATGCAGCTCAACATACCAAACTTATCATCATTCACCACCATCACTCTAGTTCCACATGCTCATACCCAACATCTAAAAGGAGCCTTCAGAACCGTTCAACCATGGAGATTCACTCAAATAAGATGTATGAGCATGTTGGAAAGGCGTATTCCCACCAGAGACAAAGAAGTTGACGATTGATGCTGATTGCTGAAAAGATGCCGATTAATCACCTCATGCTCACACTTCAACATCAAATATAAAGATATCATGATCAAGGAATGGGCTTCAACTATGCTTCCACAACTCTGATGCAGAAGATCATGATCCAGAAAAGTGTGAGCATGACAACTCAAAGACTATCACAACATCACAAAGAGACACTTCCACTCAAAGATGACTTGAAGCTAATTATATGGATGATGAACACAAAGAAATGCCAAAGATCATCCTACTCATCAAGCAAGTCATCTAGAGTCCGCTGCTGAAAGCACAAAGTACTTTACATTGAAGAATCATCAACTACGAGCTACAAAAGTATCTTCAAAGATCTCAATGCTAGAATTCAAGACTTAATTTCTGGGGTGACCTCCCTTAGGGGGAGATTGTTAGGAATACGTTTTTTTCTTATAGAAGATTCGGTCACCCCACGTATGTTAAAGCATTGTTTTAGCTCGTAGTATTTATAATAGTAGTTAATACATAGATTAGTATTAGTTAGTATTTTATGGAGTCGGGTCGGGTCTTTACCCACTATCAGCCCGATCCACAGCCTAGTAGAGGCAAGCACCACCTTGTACATATAAATAGCCCTCTCCATTCTTGGAGAGGGTTGGACCTTCTCACTCTTAATTCATTTTTCTTTTTTGGTTTTCTCTCAAGGTTCCCAACTTTCTCTCTCTAGTTTTCTTCTTCTTTCTTTCTTCTTTATTCGATCCATACCAAGTATACCACACGTATTTGATGTTATGTGATATCCTACAACATCAGTGATAGTTTCAGGGCTTAGTGTGTTAGTCATCACCCATTGATATCTTTCAATTCTTTGCCTTCTTGTCTCAGCATCTTTTTTCAGCTTCTCTTCCCTCTTCCTTTTCAAAGCCATCATCTCCTCATCCTGAGCCTTCTTAAAGGCTTCACCACCTTTCCTTCCAGTAAGGATTTGTGGTTCCAACCCAAGCTTTTGTGCTTCTTCATTAACAACATGGATGAGAGCAGGCTTGTTGATCAATTCATCCTCAGCAGCCTTTTTCAGTAGCTCCTCTTTCTTCATATGTGCTTGAATTTCATCAACAGTCAGATAGTGCATTACCCCATTGATTTCATAAGGGACCTTCACTAGTGCATCAGGGTTAGGTCTTACGATCATTGAGGCAGGGACAAGTTGCCTTATAGGTTCAGGCTCAGGCGTAGTAATGATGCTTTTGCCCTTGTCCTGCTGACTTGATGATGGAGCTGTTTATAGAGGTTGGTATGTGGAGATGGGAGTTGCATCCACAGGTGCATGCTCCTCCTCAGTGTAAGAGGAAGGTTGCTCAGTGGAACTGGCTTCTGTTCCTTTTGGTTGACTTGAGGAAGGTTCAGGAATGTCAGTGACAGGGTCTTCAGTGACTCTCTCCCCCTCAACTATTGCTGGAGTGAAGGTGAGAGCAAGAGTTGGAGTACTCACTGAAGCCGCGGGAACAGTGGTGCTCTTGAAAGCCTGAAAGATCTCAAACATCATAGACTTGATATCCTTGGTGTCCTGCTGAATGATGGACACCTTTGCTTCGAGGGAAGCCTGAGAACTTTCAATGGCAGACATACGAGATCCAAGATTCTAGGCCACTGAGTTAGAAGACTTAGCCTAGTCGGCCACCTTCTTTTCAAGATCACTGAAGGAAGTCTGAATGGTTGTCACTGAAGAGCTAAGAGACTAAAGATCCAAAGACTTAAGCATGGTGACCAACTCAGGGAAGCTCACTGACTGCTGGATGAAGGTCTCAGAGGCCTGAAGGAGCTTCTTGGTATGCTCAGGGTCATCCTCGACTGATTCTTGAATATTTGGAATGCCTGTGGTAAGTTTATTGAGAGATTCAACAAACTTGTTCATGTGAGAGACCAGGGTTGTCAGTGAGAAGTCAATAGATGCACTCTTCAACAGAGTTCTTTAGGTTGACATAGTGAACAACAGCTTCATAATGTTGTTCTTCAAGCTCTTCAGTGAGGCCTTTGAAGAGAGCATTGCTTGTTTTCCTTAAGAACTTGACCAGCTGCCTCTTAGTGAGAGGAAGAACATTATCATATTTCTTCAGGGCAGGAGGGCAAGAAGAGTCAGAGGATTGAGCAGCCTGAGGTGAGGACTCTGGCTTAGGTGAGTCCTCAATGAAAGGAGACACTTCAGGCTCTAGAGACTGAGGCTTGTCGGTTGTTTGTTCCTCAGTGTCCATCTCATCCCCTGCTTCCAAAATCTCTTCATCACTCTTAAGTTCATCATCTGAAAACAAAGCAGCCTGAATATCTGCCATTGATTGAATCTGCAAAAGTGGGTTAGCCGGCTCCTCTTCATAGGAAGACTTGCCTTGGTTATGGTCAGGGCCTGACCCCTCAATTCCAGTGGATTGGGTTTTATTCACCTGGTCCTTAGGGTCAGTCCCTGAGGAATGCGCACCTTCGTGGGGGGTTGATCGTTCCATAACAGTGGGTGGTTTTTGTCCCCCTGAGTCTTTGTCCCCGGTTGTCCTTTCAGGCACCGGTGGGTTTTGGCCAGTCCTATCATGAGGGGCGGTGGAAGGCGCTTCCCTACTAGTGGGTTGTATGTTTCCCTCTAGATCTTGGGGAGTAGTAGTTTGGACCAAGGACACTGATTGTGATTTGTCAATGACCTTCGATGTCCCTTTGGGTGGTGGAGCATGACCTCTGGGTGGCTTTTTAGACAAGGGTCTGGTTGGCTTCTTAGCCTGTGCTCCTGAAGCCTTAGGGCCCTGTGTCCTTGGTTTAGGCTTAGACACGGACTGAGACTTCCCCTTCTTTCGAGGGGTTGGAGACACTGAATCCCTCTGGTTGTTTACAATAACCAAATGGGCCGTCAATTCAATAGGAGAGACTGAGGATGGGTCCTTTGAAAAGTTTGAAGGACTCAGGACTGCTGGCAAGAAGCCTAAATCAAAGTCCTGAGTGTAATTGCAACCCAGTAACGCTTGAAAAGCACAAGAAAGAAACCTAGGATATGAAACATAGTTCAACCTGGAGTCTTTCTATAGCTTGGTTACAAGATCACTGTAAATGATCTCTCCAATGTCGACATTTCTCCCTGTCATCAAGCAGTGTGCCATCATCATCTGAACATAGTTAATCTGCTCAGTGGATGAATGGTTCCCGCCGAGGACCTAAATCACAAAAGTGAATAAGATCTTCCAAGCCACGGGAAAGGAGTTCTTGGTGACAGGGGTTTTGTCCAAGTACTCTGATTTCAAAGCAAATTTTTCTAACCCTGCTCTTACAACATCAGAGTCAGGGAGAGCTACATAGTTGCCATTATTGTAATCTAGCCCTGTTGAGGAGCAAAAAGTTTTGTAAACGAGAGTAAGTTTTCTCTCCCCATTTAAGACCGAAAAGCTGATGCAATATTCCCTGAAGGGTCGTTGGTCATTTGCTTCAGTGTTGGGTGTCGGGTCAAAGGCCACTGCAGTAGCCCAAAACTCCCTGAGGTAGTTTTGGTACTGAAAGTAAGGGGTACTGGTGAAGGCATTCTTTAAAGGGCAGTTAAATAAGAATTTTATAATGTCTTTGTAGGTTGGGACATTGGTTGGGTAGTTGAAATTCCCTGCGACATTATTAGTTTTAAATTGAACATCACCCAGAGTAGAAGGTGCCCATTGAGGTGCAATTTCTAATCCTTGGTTGGTTGTCATTTTGGTCAATAAAGATTTTGAAAAGGTTTTAATGGCAGATATAAGTTACCAGATGGTCACAAGTCGGATCCAACAAGATCGCTGTCGTGAAATAACTTATATGTTATCAAGGAGATGGTAGAAAGATGGATATCTTGCTAGCAAACTTCTTGACCAAGAAAATATTGTTTGAAAATTCTTTTGAAAGATAAAAACACACAACTTTGCTTTGAGAGAAAATTTTAGCAGAGTTTCTTTAAAGATTTTGTGTGTGTTTTTTGGTGAGAGTAAGAGGGGTATTTATAGGGTGGTGGATAGGGTTTGTAGGAAATCAAAAGGTTATAAGTTTTGAAAATCAAAACACAATAACTATTTGAGGTCAGCATTAAATGCCACCACTCCACTTTCCTCTTTTTTCGCACCTGTTCATTTGAACAGTTGCGCAGTCCTACAAAAGCGTATTTTGCAGGCATGATGTCACAATAAAATATCCCAAGATATTATATGTGAGTAAGGGCAGTTAATGCCAAGTGAGATATGTGGTAATGATGTGGGGGCCAAAGATGTGGATGCTAGAAAGGTAAAAGACATATATTCCTATATTAAATAGGTGATTCAGTTACCAACCTAGGACATTTACTAACTAGATACTTAGAGCATTTAGTCAAGTATTGAATGCTTTCGGTGTGTCTTGGGCACCCTGAGTGAATTTTCACTTAAAGGTTGAGTGTTCAGGGAACGGTTTATAAGTGAGTATGTATTATAACATATATCTCACTGAGGGTTGAGGATTGTTCAGGGACCTTGATGAGTGCTCAAACACTCATCATTTTTGGTCAAATCTGAAACGCAAAAACAGCTGAAAACACGCAAAATCACATCAAAATGATGAAAATATCCAAGGATCGTGTTTTATGTGTCTCAAATGCAAAATATTTAAAAACAGATGAAAAACGAGCAAAGTTTGCAGATTTGACAGTTTCAGTCCCCCAAGTTTCAAAAATTGGCAAAAGTAGTCCCTGGAATTCAAAAACGTGGAATTTTATCATTCAAGGTCCCTGGAATATTTTAAGTTATCAAAATAGGTCCTTGAATGAAATTTTGCAAAATTGGCAATTTTGGTCCCTGAACTTTGGGAAAATTACAGAAATGGTCCTTGGGAATTTTAAAATGCAAAAATGGATTTTTGGTCCTTGTGTTATTGGAATGTGGCAGGATTGGTCCTCATGATTACTTTGGAAATTGTGCAAAATCAGTCCCTTGGGTTTTGTTAAATTACATTTGTGGTCCTTGTGTTAAGAATAAAACCAAATGGACCCTTTCTCTTATTATCACCCAAATCCAATCCAATAACCACAACCTGCCAACCCAATTCCCATCCCATTAACCCTAGGCCCAAGAAAACAAGCCCAATTCTTATAATAATAAAACCATCCCACGTTTATATTACCCTCCCCCGTTTAATTTAAATCCCCAGTCAAATCCCACTTTGACCTCCCCTAACCTCCCAACAAATTTCCCCATAACCAGGGTACCTTCACCACCCCACCATCTCTCCCACTTGCACCTCCACCTCCATAGCCACCCCCATGTCCCTTACAGTACACCCCAGCAATAAATTTCCCCATCAACCCAAACCTACCCATTTGACCGTTAAGAGAATTTGGCGCCAAAATGCAATCTATGGCTAGGATCACTGGGGCCTCAATTCAACAGCTGGGATTTAGTCAACAGAGGTCAAGAAAACTTTTGGGACAAATGAATTGCTCCAGGAAGCTTCCACGTGGCTAGAAGCTTGTAATTTTCCTCTTTAGTATATATAGTAGTGGTAGAAGCCAACTGTGGCAGGTAGTATTTTTCATTTTTAGTTTTATTAGTGTATTTTCATCCCTTGTACTCAGTTTTCAATTAATGAAAGTTCTTTTTTTAGTTCAATCCTCAAGTTTATAATTTTTATATTATCAAATTTCTCAAAAATCTCAATTCTGGTTTAATGCTGTTAGAATCTGTTGTTATGGACTGAAATTTGTCACTTAAGCTCCAAGAAAGCTTATTAAAGCTTTTAGAAACAATAAAATTCAGTTTAGGTTCATAAATCAAAAATCACAAAAAATTACCATAAATAAATCAAAAATCAAAAATCAATGAAGGGGATTGAAGAATGGCTGGAGCACTGTGAATCATGGATGGCAGTGGGTTAGAGACTTTGTGGGAAGTCATTAGGCAGTGTTAATTGATACTTGTTCTTGGTTTTGGCTTGGAGAGCAAATTGTAAGTTTAAACTGCATTTACCATTCCACTAAATCTTTGGTTGTGTACTGTGTTCTAGCTTGAATTCAACTTTCTTAGGTGTGTTTAAGTGAGAATCCAGCATAAAACAAGTAGGTTGTTAATTAGAATTCTCACTTGTGCAAACTTCTCATTTTCAATGCTAAATTAGTAATCTGTGAGATGTTGTGAGTTTGTGGTTTGAAGTATTGTTTCTGAGTTTGATTATGTTTGTTAGTTCATTATAAGTGATTAGGATTCAGTTTCATAATCTTAATCTTTGTTTTGTGTTGAAAATCAATAAACTGTTTTTGATAAAGGGTGTTTGGATTAACTTGTTCACTGAGATAATAAGTGTTTTGGTGATGACTTGTGCTTGATACATATCTCTTAGGTGTATATTAGGACATTTAAGCCACAAAAACTTAGTATTGTCTAACAAATAGTCAACATTCCTTTAGATCTCTCTTTAATGCTTAACTGTATTGATTTTCAAAGAAGGATAAGCCATTTTAGGTTCAAACTTTGTTTAGTTTGCTTATAATAGGTTCACTTTAGCTTATTATAACTTATTTAGTGGATTAGAGTCTGTGTAAGTTCATCAAAGTCAAACCATTTGCAAAAAATCAAAAAGTCAATTTGTGCAGAAAAAATATTTTGAATAAACTTTAGAATTTTCTCTAGAGTTTATCCTTAATTTTCATGGTCTGTGGTTTTGGAATAATAATCTTTGGTTGGTTGTGTTGCTATGTGATTTTTGTTGAATTTATGTGAGCTTGTCCAAGTGCTTATTTGACCCTCCAAAATTTGATCTTTTCTGAAAAGCTCCCCTGCACCACAGTTTCTCCCCAACTTCATGTTCTTATAGATTGTTCAATAATTGTTGAAATGTTGAGATTTTTGGTTTCTTAGGAACCTCTCCAGGTTAGCTTGTTGATTCATAAGTTAATTTGGACCCTGGAGCTTATCTGTGACCCCCACATAGGCCTGCTAGTGGCATGTTTGGACCTGAGTAGGTTCAGTTTGGGATGTGCTTATTTTAGTATTTCCATCTTATTTCAGTGTGCTTTATCAGTTGCTTAAGCTTATTTTGTATGCATCTCATTAGGTTGTAACTTGTTTTACTTCTGGTTCTCATTGTTTAGCTTTTTGAATAGCTTTTTAAGCTCTTAAGACCCATTCTAGCTCATAAGCTCACTGCCAATTACATAAGCTTGCATTAAGCTCATTTTTGAGTTCCATAATTGTTGTCTTCACAAAAGTTCCATCTTTNTGGTTGTCATTTTGTTCAATAAAGATTTTGAAAAGGTTTTAATGGCAGATATAAGTTACCAGATGGTCACAAGTCGGATCCAACAAGATCGTTGTCGTGAAATAACTTATATGTTATTAAGGAGATGGTAGAAAGATGGATATCTTGCTAGCAAACTTCTTAACCAAGAAAATATTGTTTGAAAATTCTTTTGAAAGATAAAAACACACAACTTTGCTTTGAGAGAAAATTTTAGCAGAGTTTCTATAAAGATTTTGTGTGTGTTTTTTGGTGAGAGTAAGAGGGGTATTTATAGGGTGGTGGATAGGGTTTGTGGGAAATCAAAAGGTTATAAGTTTTGAAAATCAAAACACAATAACTATTTGAGGTCAGCATTAAATGCCACCACTCCACTTTCCTCTTTTTTCGCACCTGTTCATTTGAAGAGTTGCGCAGTCCTACAAAAGCGTATTTTGCAGGCATGATGT
The DNA here is from genome assembly GCA_014162995.1 of Artemisia annua. Taxonomy (NCBI): domain Eukaryota; kingdom Viridiplantae; phylum Streptophyta; class Magnoliopsida; order Asterales; family Asteraceae; genus Artemisia; species Artemisia annua. The sequence continues at coordinate 212,887 of LBNU01009483.1, forward strand.
CACAATAAAATATCCCAAGATATTATATGTGAGTAAGGGCAGTTAATGCCAAGTGGGATATGTGGTAATGATGTGGGGGCCAAAGATGTGGATGCCAGAAAGGTAAAAGACATATATTCCTATATTAAATAGGTGATTCAGTTACCAACCTAGGACATTTACTAACTAGATACTTAGAACATTTAGTCAAGCATTGAATGCTTTCAGTGTGTCTTGGGCACCCTGAGTGAATTTTCACTTAAAGGTTGAGTGTTCAGGGAACGGTTTATCAGTGAGTATGTATTATAACATATATCTCACTGAGGGTTGAGGATTGTTCAGGGACCTTAGAGATATTTTACAATATGTTTGGATGACATTTACTCAGTGACCTGATTGTCAATGTCCAACATGCCCAATTCAGCTTTCAGTCTTGTGAAAGTGGGCTCATCCAGGGGTTTGGTAAAGATATCAGCTAGCTGATACTCAGTGGGGATGAAATGTAATTCAATCTCTCCATTCATGATGTGGTCCCTGATGAAGTGATATCTGATATCAATGTCTTTGGTTCTTTGATGAAGTACAGGGTTGCTGGAAATGGCAATTGCACTAGTATTATCACAAAAGATAGGAACTTTTGTAATGGATGCCATAGTCACTGAGTTGACTTTTCACCCATAGTACATTTGCATAACACCCTGCTGCAGCCACATACTCAGCTTCAGCTGAGTACATGGCAACTGATTGTTGCTTCTTTGTGCTCAAACAAACAAGTTTTCCCCGAAGAAATTGGCAAGAGCCTAAGGTACTTTTTTTGTCCATATTGCAGCCTGCATAATTAGAGTCAATGTAACCCTTAAGGTCAAACCCTGGGCACTTAGGATAATACAAACCAAGGTTTAGAGTTCCTTTTAGATATCTCAGGATCCTTTTGACAGCAGTGAGATGTGACTCTTCAGGGTCAAACTGATATCTTGCACATAATCAGACTGCAAACTGTATATCAGGCCTTGTGGCAAGGTGATACATCAGTGATCCAATCATTCCTCAGAATAAGGTTTGATTTACTGGTTTACCAGCTAGATCAGGACCAAGGTTGTTTGGTGGAACCATTGGAGTTTTTACTGAAGTNAGAGTTCCTTTTAGATATCTCAGGATCCTTTTGACAGCAGTGAGATGTGACTCTTCAGGGTCAAACTGATATCTTGCACATAATCAGACTGCAAACTGTATATCAGGCCTTGTGGCAAGGAGATACATCAGTGATCCAATCATTCCTCAGAATAAGGTTTGATTTACTGGTTTACCAGCTAGATCAGGACCAAGGTTGTTTGGTGGAACCATTGGAGTTTTTACTGAAGTACAGTCACTGAGCTCATACTTCTTCAGTGTGTTCTTGATGTACTTCTCTTGACTGATGGAAGTTCCTCTATCAGTCTGTTTGATCTGTAGTCCAAGAAAGTATGTGAGTTCTCCCATCACGCTCATTTCAAATTGCTTAATGTGAGTTCTCCCATCATGCTCATTTCAAATTGCTTTGTCATTAGTTTTTCAAACTGCTTGCAAAGTTTGTAACTTGTTGAGCCAAATATGATGTCATCAACATACACTTGGACCAGGATCACATCATCTTTTGTCCTATAGATAAACAAGGTGTTGTCTATCCTTCCTCTGACAAATTTTTTTTTGGATTAGAAAGGCTGAGAGTGTTTCATACCATGCCCTGGGAGCTTGTTTTAGTCCATAAAGGGCTTTGTCAAGCTTGCAGACATGGTCAAGGAACTCATGGCTTTCAAATCCAAGGGGTTGTTGTACATAAACTTCCTCTTTAAGTTTACCATTTAGGAATGCACTCTTGACATCCATTTGGTAGACTTTGAAGTTCATGTATGTTGCATAAGCAAGGAATATCCTCATGGCTTCCATTCTAGCAACATGGGCAAATGTTTCTTCATAATCAATCCCTTCTTGTTGATTATATCATTTAGCAACAAGCCTGGCCTTGTTCTTGATAACAATGCCATTTTCATCAGTTTTGTTTTTGAACACCCATTTCATGCCAATGACACAAACACCCTGAGGACATTCAACTAATGTCATGACTTCATTTCTGTCAAATTGTTCAAGTTCATCACGCATGGCCTGAACCCAACTAGGATGTTTGATGCGTAGGGATTGCTTACGCACTACGTTTTACCTCTCGAGGGATCTCGAGAAGCTTACAATCCCCACCAGGCAGTGTACCTGACCGATGTAGTATAGTGTACTGGCAAGTACCGGGGGATTGATCGTTCTCTCACAGGGAATAGTGTTCGTTAGGTTAAAGACTATAGAAAGGCTGAGAGTGTTTCATACCATGCCCTGGGAGCTTGTTTTAGTCCATAAAGGGCTTTGTCAAGCTTGCAGACATGGTCAAGGAACTCATGGCTTTCAAATCCAAGGGGTTGTTGTACATAAACTTCCTCTTTAAGTTTACCATTTAGGAATGCACTTTTGACATCCATTTGGTAGACTTTGAAGTTCATGTATGTTGCATAAGCAAGGAATATCCTGATGGCTTCCATTCTAGCAACATGGGCAAATGTTTCTTCATAATCAATCCTTTCTTGTTGATTATATCATTTGGCAACAAGCCTGGCCTTGTTCTTGATAACAATGCCATTTTCATCAGTTTTGTTTTTGAACACCCATTTCATGCCAATGATACAAACACCCTGAGGACATTCAACTAATGTCATGACTTCATTTCTGTCAAATTGTTCAAGTTCATCACGCATGGCCTGAACCCAACTAGGATGTTTCATTGCCTCTTTGACATTTTTGGGTTCAATGGTGGACAGGAAGTCAACAAACAGGCATTCATTAGCTGAGGCAGCTGTAAGTTTGGCAGCCATGCTTCTTGTAAGAATTCCCTCAATAGGTTCAAAAATGATGCATGTTTACAAGCTCAATATGTTGATGTCTTGAACATCTTTCCTGGGGTCTGGGATAAGAGATTGAGCTTGTTGATGCCTGATTAGGTGGTGGAGTAGGTTCAAGGTTCCTCAAGATTTGGACTTTCAGTGAGTTCAACTTGAAAGCTGTTCACAGCAGGTACCTGAACAATTGGTTCAGTATTAGTTATCTCATTTTGGACCTGTTGAGTTTCAATGAACTCACTAATGGTTGGTTGAGGGAGGTTATGTGGGAGGATGTAGTATGAGAAGTCAGCACTAGCCTGATATTGTGTGGAAGGATTGCTCTCAGTGTGATATTCATCTAGAGGGTATCTAGAAGAATCATTAATCCCTATTTCTTCCACTGAGGTGTTTGAGAATTTGATGGCTTCAGTGCTCTCATCAAAGGTAATATGATAGGTTTCCTCAGTCTGTTGTCTCCTTGTGTTAAACACCCTGAAGGCTTTGGAGACAAGTGAGTAACCCAAGAAATATCAATCATCAGCTATGGCATCAAATTTACCTAGGTGATCCTTATGATTATGGATAAACACAGGAAGCCCAAACACATGAAAGTAGCTGATATCAGGGATTCTTCCCTTGAATACTTCATATGGTGTTTTGTTGTGTCTTTTGACAATGATAGATCTGTTTTGAGTGTAGCATGTTATTTTGACAGCCTCAGTCCATATGTGTTTTGAGAGGACTGAGCCATTTAGCATTGTTCTAGCTGCCTCAATGAGTGTTCTATTTTTCCTTTCAGCCACTCCATTTTGTTCAGGGGTGTAAGGAGAGGAGAAGCTTTGAAGGATTCCTTTCTCATCACAGAAACACTCAAGGTCTTGGTTTTTGAATTCAGTCCCATTGTCAGTTCTTATTTGTTTGACTTTAATGTCATTTTGATTTTCTATGTTCCTGACAAAGGACATGATAGTCTCAGTTGCCTGACTCTTTTTGGTTAGCAAGTAAACCCAAGTGTATCTTGAGTATTCATCTACTATGACTAGGGTATACTTCTCATGGTGAATTGACATTGGACTGACAGGTCCAAAGAGATCCATGTGAAGAAGGTATAGGCAGCTTTTGATGGAGAAATTTTGTTTGGTTTTGAATGAGGCCCTGTGGTGTTTTCCTTTTTCATATGCTGAGCAAGGCTTGTCTTTGGAAAACACCAGGGAGGGCAAGCCAAGAACTTTGTTATGTTTGGCAACGTTGTTGATGTGTTTGAAATTAAGATGTGACAATCTTTTGTGCCAAAGCCAGTTGATTGCTTCACTTGCCTTTGTGAAGAGACAAGTCCTATTCTAAGTGAGAGTTGACATGTCAAGGACATATACATCATCTCTTCTAGGGGCAATCAACACAACCTCTTTGTTGGCATTAAAGATTGTTCCTCTCTTATCATCAAACTAAACTATGTATTTTGCATCACATAGTTAACTGACGCTGAATAAATTGTACTTGAGACCATTAACATAAGCAATTCCTGTAAAAACTATA
>LBNU01009483.1:240611-256727 GCA_014162995.1 Artemisia annua
TTTAAGTCCTTTTTAGCTGAAATTTGGTATGTAGCTTATTTAGTAGATTATCTAGTTACTGGTATTTTTATTTTATTTTTTAGAATTTTTTTTGGTTGGCTTATGAGGTGCCGTAAATCGGGACCGTGTGGATTTGCTTATTTTATATGTTTGTTTCTGCTTATTTATGCTTATCAGTGAGCTTGATTGCTTATTTTAGTTCATTTTATCATGTCTCAGTAGTTTTTAGCTATTTCTACCTTAAGTACTTAGTTTTTAGCTTATTGGATAGCTTTTTCAAAGTTTAAAAATCACTTTTTGGTTGAAAAGCTTAACTGTTGAAGAATTAAGCTCCCACAGAGCTTATTATTTTGTTTTAAAAAATGTTGTCTTTGTTAAAGTTTGTTATTTTTCATTGTTAAACAGTTTTGTGCAAGAAAAACCAAAAAAATAAAAGTTTGCAAAAAAAAATGGTCACCAGTGGGACTTGAACCCTGGACCTCTTGGTTCACTGGTACAATCACACTGAGCTCGTGCACAATCTGCCCCATTTGCTTGTTAGTGTTATTTGTTTTCAGTTTTATTTATATACTAGTTCATTTTCTCTTTTAGCTTATTTCCTTTTTAGCTTATTTTCCGGCTTATTTATAAGCTTTATTCCACTTTTATATTTTTCCTAGTTCTCTAATAGTATAAAGTATTTATTTAAAAAAATTTCAGATTTATTTAAATTAGTTTAGTATTTATTTTGATTTAATCTAGTTTAATTAGTAATTAATTAATAATAATTAAATAAAAAGTCAAATAATTAATTTTCTTTTTTCTATAAATTTTCTTTTATTATTTGGTTTATAAAAAAGTAATTTTCATACCCGTAGGATTAGTATAGCTCTAATCTCACTTTTTATTTTGCGCGTGCGCGTTATTTTTAACATAAACGCGCGTTTTTAATTTTAAATACGTTTTAGATTAACTTGGTTTTACGTACTTGTTTATATTGCTTGTTTAAGTCATTTTTATTCATATTCTCTTAGATTAATCACTCAATCCTCAAATCTTGTTAATCCATNCTTTTTTAGGCTTGTTTAGTGGTTGTTTTTGCTTCGTATTAGCTCAAAATAGGTTATAGTAGTTGTTCAACATCTGGTACCTTAGTTTTGTGGGTCAAAAGTCCACTTTTGACCCATTTGACACAAATTTTGCACTAGTCGAAAAAGTCCCGAACTGCAGAAAAAATCTTTTATTTTTCATTTCTTCAATTTTCAACCAAACCCGATAAAATTTTGGGGTAATGTACTCTAATATATTGTACACTTAGTGGTATTTTTATTATAATTTTTAGAATTTTTTTTACAGGGCTAAATTAACATTTTTCGGGCTGCAAAAAGTCATTTTTGACAGCAGAATCAGTTTTTGATTTTTCATTTCTTCATTTTAAGTCCTTTTTAGCTGAAATTTGGTATGTAGCTTATTAAGTAGATTATCTAGTTACTGGTATTTTTATTTTATTTTTTAGAATTTTTTTTGGTTGGCTTATGAGGTGCCGTAAATCGGGACCGTGTGGATTTGCTTATTTTATATGTTTGTTTCTGCTTATTTATGCTTATCAGTGAGCTTGATTACTTATTTTAGTTCATTTTATCATGTCTCAGTAGTTTTTAGCTATTTCTACCTTAAGTACTTAGTTTTTAGCTTATTGGATAGCTTTTCAAAGTTTAAAAATCACTTTTTGGTTGAAAAGCTCAACTGTTGAAGAATTAAGCTCCCACATAGCTTATTATTTTGTTTTAAAAAATGTTGTCTTTGTTAAAGTTTGTTATTTTTCATTGTTAAACAGTTTTGTGCAAGAAAAACAAAAAAAATAAAAGTTTGCAAAAAAAATGGTCACCAGTGGGACTTGAACCCTGGACCTCTTGGTTCACTGGTACAACCACACTGAGCTCGTGCACAATCTGCCCCATTTGCTTGTTAGTGTTATTTGTTTTCAGTTTTATTTATATACTAGTTCATTTTCTCTTTTAGCTTATTTCCTTTTTAGCTTATTTTCCAGCTTATTTATAAGCTTTGTTCCACTTTTATATTTTTCCTAGTTCTCTAATAGTATAAAGTATTTATATAAAAAAAAATTAGATTTATTTAAATTAGTTTAGTATTTATTTTGATTTAATCTAGTTTAATTAGTAATTAATTAATAATAATTAAATAAGAAGTCAAATAATTAATTTTCTTTTTTTCTATAAATTTGCTTTTATTATTTGGTTTATAAAAAAGTAATTTTCATACCCGTAGGATTAGTATAGCTCTAATCTCACTTTTTATTTTGCGCGTGCGCGTTATTTTTTACATAAACGCGCGTTTTTAATTTTAAATACGTTTTAGATTAACTTGGTTTTACGTACTTGTTTATATTGCTTGTTTAAGTCATTTTTATTCATATTCTCTTAGATTAATCACTCAATCCTCAAATCTTGTTAATCCATTCAAAATCACTCGATCACAAATCCGTTTTTAATACCATTCACACCTCGCTGGGACATAACGACCCGGGAAGAACCCCTATACTCCTTGGATCATTGCATTGAGCCCTAAATGGCTTGACTTTTGTTGACCAAATACTTGGTTGACTTTAGTTGACCGTTTAGGGCCAATCAAAATTTGGCTTTCCAAACCCATTAACAAAACCAAATGGAATAAACTTTTAACCCTTCCATNAATCACTCGATCACAAATCCTTTTTAATACCATTCACACCTCGCTGGGACATAACGACCCGGGAAGAACCCCTATACTCCTTGGATCATTGCATTGAGCCCTAAATGGCTTGACTTTTGTTGACCAAATACTTGGTTGACTTTAGTTGACTGTTTCTGGGCCAATCAACCATATGGTTAGTTCATATTATACACTTCGCGCGCCACAGGTGTTGTTTTCCCCGGATTCTGTGTGCAATTACAACTGCATCCGGTGTTAACTCAGGAGCAGTGTAGCTCTTCTCGCATGTCTCGAACTGACGAGAGGCGTGAGCTAGTTTCTTCTTCATTCATATCAAAACATTTCACCAATCTTTTATAAGATGTAACACTATACGCAACAACACCTACGCTATCTTTCGATACAGCTAGGTTAGGTGTACTATACCACACCTACTTCCAAAATCACCATGCTTCTTCTTCGTCTTCTCCTTAGTTACCCTTTTCCTACCTCGGTAGGAATGGTACGAATACTCAATTCTTAACAGACTACATTTCAACATAATTTAGGCAATTACAATTCACATGACTATGAAGTAGAACGGTCCAATTTTTAAACTTCGTTCTCCAAGAAGTTAGTCCATTGCTATTTCTTTCTCAAACCGACTTAAGGTTATCCCAGGCGTCCTTCGGGCTTATCCCTACTTCTCGAGCAGTTTAGCCCATTATCATTGGCTACTAACACAGCTTGACCACTTAAGGTTCACGTACACTATGAAGGCGTCTTAGGTACTGGTTAACCGACAGGCCTAACCAGAGGTTTCATAAGTCACAACAGCGTAAACACCGCCTTCGAGATTCTCCTTTCCCGGATTATTGCCAATTATAGTATTCGGATCACGGATCAATTCCTCAACTAGACGTTTGAACCTTGTAGCTGATCAAGGAGGTTCAGCTTTCTGTAAGGGGCGTCGGTTCTTCACCGCGATTTGCTAATCGCCATATTCTAAATCCGAGCAGTTTGAGTCTTAACTAAAAGAGGTATAAATGCAATGGGTACAACATTGTCATTAGTTCTTCCGTCTCAAAGCAAGTGTACATCCGTTCCCACTAACAATCGACTATTCTCAAGTGTATACTTACTTGCTAACGCATCGGATAACATCACGTAGAATGGTATTGATTGCTACCTGCAATCGATTTGTCGATTCGGTACCTCCTATAGTATCCATCGCAAAGAATATGGTTATGAACCAAATATAGTCTGTCGTAGCGTTTGAAATGCTTGCTACAAGCAACCATGCCTTTTATCCGTAAACGATGTCACAAATTATCCAGTAGCTGTTCAACTCAAGATTTCCTATAATCGTCGCGAAGGTCCTTGGGTAACGGAGTAGGTAGAGTAGCGTGGAACGCTATGCGAAGGAGTCGTTCCTCGAGAGTAGGTGGCGTACCGTATCTCTTCGAGTTGGAGTACGATGTCGGTTAAGTCGAAATTCATAGAATGGAAAAGAGAGATAGAATCAATTCAAAATGCGAGATTTCAGGCATAGGATGAGAAACTTAATTCTCGGTAGAGGTTTAAGCAACCATCCCAGCATAACATGATTCATACCTAAATTATACATAGGTGGCCAGTCTTTGTATAATTAAGGTCCAATGATGTCATGCTAAGTTTAGTTACAAGAGGATAGATAATAAACATTTTGTGGGTTTATGGAATAATATGACAGTAGTGACGTACATAGTTGATTCGTGACGCATAGTTCAAAAGGTGACGTCGAGTAATTTGTTGGATGACGGCTAAAACGAAAGTGAAGCGCGTAAGTCTCATCATACGGGACAGCCATTCCTTGACGTCACATTATACTCTTGGTATCTTCTTACTTCTCGATTCTCCTTGGTTATCTTCCATTTCCTCGGCTTCGCAACTTCCACTCTTCCTCAATTCTCAACACGCTTTCATGTAGTGCTCCTTCTTTCTTCATATAACACATGCGACACTAGTCTTACAATCTGACCCGGAGGTTGTCGAAACCAATGCATGGGTCTTAGATCTACGGTCTCCAGCTAAGTATCCCACCTACAACTCTTACGACACGTCTCAGCACACCGACCAGAGTGGTGAAGCCTATAATGGTCGCACTTAGGTTAGTTCTCCGTGCGTCTCAAATTTTCTCCAGCTTTGACAACATAAGCCTCAACGACCTCTTATCATCTGTCGGGTTTTCTCTTACCTTTAGCGAAATCTTCTCATTTCCTCTTGTTTTTCGCTATCTCAGCGACATCATCACCAAGCCTTACTCCTTACCATTTCAGGGCACAACTAGAATAACTCAAAGAAGCGGTGAATGTCGGTCCATGGGTCAGTACCTCTCATCTCGTGAGTCCAGAACTCGACTTCTCGTTCCTTGAGTGGTCTTCCCACTACCACTTGTTGTCAACCACTTCCTTACTCGTATCTCATCCCATAGATATTTGATGTACTACGAAATGTAGCTGGTCACGAGGTAATCACATCATCCTCGTTAGACGGGCCAATCCATCAATATAGTGCTCTATCTTGAGCGGTTCAGCATGAGCTATCTCAAGTCACCATAGGGACAGCTCCCCGAAATAGCGACCTGATTCGGCATGTCGATGCCGTTCGCCTTACAATTCCATATTTTAATCTCCCATTTTCTCGCTTTGCCACGAAGGCAACAATCCCCAACGTAATCGTCTTAAATCCTCCTCCTCAATACCTCGAATAAGTCACCTTAATATCGCCAGATCAGAAATTCGTCCCATAGTGTTTACGAGACATATTCGTCTTCTCACAATCACCAATTCAAAATACAGGTGTTGAGTGAGAATCATAGGTTTAAGTGTTAGTGAATACAAGTTCCCTGGGCTCCGTTGTTATACCCATCTGGAAAAATGCTATGTGAGTGTGATGATTGTGATGCATGCACAATTATCAAGAGTGGGGTATGTTGCACTAACTCATGAACCACACTAACAGTCCGGGTCATGGGGGCTGCAGATCCAACCATGAGAGTACGGAAAGGATAACTTGCCAAAGTTAATTCTTTAAAAAGGGTTCAAATATAGTATTGGTACCCCCTCGCAAGAGACATACCAACGGGAGTTGTCAAACCCCAATAGATCTATCAACTATATTCGCGTTCGCGTGGGTGAAATATCCCAAACGATTAGATTCATGAATTTTATTTATGTAGTAGTGGCAGGGAGTTTACTCGTGCAACAACTAAATAAAAAGACTTGTATTCGGTTTTAAGTAAAGCAAGTAGCATGTATCCCCCTCATAGGGTTTGTAAAACATTTAGAGTGAAAAGTTATAATAGATGTGAGGCTACGAAACTCACCTGGGCTTAGGGAATCCTATTAGTGTACTAAGTGACTCAGAGACTAGACCGCTTACTCACGTATCCTGGGGTTCGTTGTGTGTTGGTATGTCAAGCTCTAGTTACCTTTTGTTTTAAGTTTTCTTAAGTAGTCATTCCCTTAGGGTTCTTAATGTTTTAGATATAACACAACACCGTTCAGGCCATCGTAATCCAGAAATATATGACTCCTCACATGAAGCTCCCTACTATTATATTATATTATCAACATAATACTGTTCTGGCCATCATAATTCAGAAGTTAATATTCCTCACACGAAGTTCCCTACTATTGAGTTATGTTGTTAATAGGGTTTAGTTATAACATGACACCGTTTGGGCCATCATAATTCAGAAGTATATGCAATAATCGTTTGAGGGGCCAGGGCACTTTAAATCGTAAACCCAGTAGACTCGTCAAAACGAAATATCCACATAGTACTCCTCACATGAAGCTCCCTAGTATTGTGTTATGCTTCTAACTTTAAAATAGGTTTGCTATATATATGAAGATAGTTTATTTTATAACCTTTAAGTTTAATATATTTACGAGATCTACCCTAGACTTACATTACTTATATTTGTAACACCCCCAAAATTTGGTACAGCGGAAGACTATTCAAGCTTTCGGGGTGCTACGGGGATTGGTATCCAACACAAGTCATAAAAGAACGAGATAAAGTAAACATAAGTAAAACACAACCAAAAGGGGTTTTGAGTTTACATTCATCCCAAATTTATCCAAAGTAAGGCCCAAAAGTAATAAACGTAGGTCCACAAATACATATCAGAGTTTTAGAAAAATAGATCCTTTAACCAAATCGCCTTGCCAAGCCTTCCAAGCATGCATCTCCAAGCATCCAAAATCATAACTTAATTACATGAGAAAACGTGCTAAAAGTCAGCTTTCGCTGGTGAGATCATAGGTTTATATTCATAATCAAATCAAGTGGACATATACGCAAAACGCTTGCTAGCTAGACTAGGCCTTACGGGTAACTTCCGTGCATCAAAGCCCTATAGGGGCACCCTAAAACTCATAGGGCCTATAGGTAACCAATCCTCAAAAATAACTTCCGCATATCACAAATAACCATTACATATATATTAAGTCCTATAGGTGATCACACTATGGTTGTTTCATTTAACCTTATCAAGTCCACATGCGATGGTTCACTATGTGACTAGGGTTGATGTAATTCATCTAACCAAGACTAGTCCACACGCGATGGTTCACTATGTGACTAAGGTTGATGCAATATCCTAGTTCCATAAGCATAGCAAGTTTAGAGATAATAAAAGCGATAATAGTCAACATAAAACAGTTTTGCACGTTTTTCACCCCAAGTATTGAAAACAAAGTTCAAGAGTAAAAGTGGGGCTATGACTCACCTCAAGTCCAGCAAACAGCATAAATATCAACAGAAGCAATGAAAGTATCAACTTTCTGGCAACGGCGACTACTGACTCGGCACTACCTAATAATATCAATACGCTTCAGCATAAATCTCAAATAAATATTTCCCAATCCCGAACGTATTCCATTTCATTTTCCGAAAATCTCTTTCTCATATCCGTTTGAAAATCATTAGTTATCGTTCGGTATCATTTGGTATCGTTTGGTATCGTCGTTTGTGTTGTTAGAGACAAAGTCTCGACTCGAGTGAACTCACGCCAAACAAGCATACAAGTCTAGTAACACATAATGGCATATAATGTCAATCAAATCAAGTAGTTCACCAAAAGCATGAAACGTCATACCATTCAAGTCTCATATCTAAGCTAGGGTCAAAGGACATGACCTTAAGAGTCGATGAGTCCTCGTACGAAGGGTTGACTACTTATCAAGTTCGCGAACTTGATAAGTTAACCATTCATCCGTTTACTTATTGATTCCAAAGTTATAACTCGTTTCACGTGCACTTGAACATTTAATAACCCGTTTCATGTAAACATTTGTTTTCGAAAAGTCCTTATGCTTTTATCTCAAAACATTTCCCTTTTTAAAACCTTATTAACCCATTGGTTCCATATAGTTAACAAAGTTTCCGATAAGTATTAATCTAACTTAATAGTTAATCGTTATCGTTAACGTTATTATCTATCGCCTCACTTATTTATTTATATAAGTGAACGTATATAGGTATGTTGGCATACTAATATACCTTGACTTATATAGATATGTAAGTTAGCCGTCGTCTCACATTTACTTACGTATACTTATATAAGTACATATGTATATATACTTGCGCATTTATATACATTTGACTTATATATATGTAAAAGTGAGCTTTTATCAAATCAAGGTTTACGAGTTATTACATATTCAAGTCCACGTGTCCGAGTCATGACTTCCCGGTCCACATAATCAAGCAAAGTCCAAATGCCCAATGTTGCGGCGTTGTCGAAGCCAACCGTTGACTAAAAAGTCAAGGTGACCTCAACGTTGCGCAAAGCTCCCAAGTTATAATAGCTAAGTCCACAATATAGATAAATATGTAATGGTCATCACGTGAGTTATCGGCCCTAAACCTACGGCTCGATAACTAAAATTCCATCTCATTCAATTAATCCACAAAAACAACCACAAGTGCCGAGACTTTAAGAGTCTCAGCTTCTACTTCTCCGCCAAAGACACGAAACAACAACAACTTCGACAATAAACCTTGGCCGAGGCCCCTTGGTCTCGGCATTCCCACTTCACAGCCAAAATAATCCATCAAATTTGTCCTATTACTCGGCTATATCCCACATCGACATAGATCAATCAAATCCGGACTAAACATAAAACAACAAGATCGATAAACATGAAAAATAACAAGAAGGACTCAATTAATCAAGAATACCGTGAGCCTATACTCGCGGTTTGAACATACTCGACACCCACAAACACCAAACACGATACCATTAAATTATTAACCATTTTCATTCAATAAAAAGTTAACCTGATTAGTCTTGACCCTGAAATAATAATAACATCACGAGTTGACTCGTGAACGAGTTAAACCTACGCGTAAAACGCGTTTCTCACCTTTTTAGACCGTGAAACTCACGGATCTAACAAAATAATAAGAAATGGAGGCGGTTTGATTTTCGAATGATATAAATCCGTGGTGTTTTGGGTGGTTTAGCGGCGCGTGAATTATACCAAATGGAAGAGGAGAGTGTGAGGTTTAAAATGGTGGTGGTGGTGAGTGTTGGTGGCCGGCGGTGATGGAGGTAGCAGGGTGGCCGGCGGGAGCAACAAAGAGGGAGGAGAGGGAGAGTGAAAAGAAATTATGTGAGGGGTGGGAGGTTAGGGTTAGGGTATATACCCGATTTTTGCAATTAAGTCCCTCAATTGCCCATATTTTTCAATCGAGGTGCTTAAACAAGGACTCGCGGTGAAATTTTTAATAAACTTTCCCGGAAATACATACTTTTAAATCGCGGATAAATAACGAATGTCATGAACATTAGTTTTATCACCACCGATTACTTTAAATACGTTATTCCATTAAATTTGATAATAAACACGTTTATAAAAGTAAAACGTGACCGTTTCGTATTAAATCCCGCTCACTTCCCGAGCCCATATTTGTTATCAAAATCCTCAACACGCTTTTACATACTCGTCATCATTTTTAAAATAGTTTCTTCACAAACTGTGACTATAAATACGTCTCCGTTTACTTTTGAGTTACAAATATATATTTCACGTATTATTAGGTTTCCTAGTGCCAGAGTCGAAGTAGTGCCTAATTATCGCAACCAAACATACCTCACGACATTAATTCCATATAAAATCAACGATACGAATTAAACTCATCAAAATCAACCATCAATTCCCATAATTTTTGAAAACCGTTTCAATAAAATTAACGATTCATTTTTAATTATGAAATCGTAGTTCAAATCAGGTTCTCAAATTTACCAGTTGTCACAATATTTATAACTATCTATACTTGACACAACTAGTCCCTATACTTCTATTTTTTTAAGAAAATGATAGAAATGACCCTTGAACTTATAAGTTATCTATATTTACCATTATGGAAAACTAGTAGGGGGGCCGAATAGTTTACCGCTTTTTAATTTAATTACCTTTTAAAAACCTTACGTTTAATCAATGATATGAACTCAAATTACTTGTTAATCTTTGAAAAGCTTTACGTGTAATTATCGATTCTAACTAAAGACAATATGTAATATGCAAAGACAAAGAAAGAAACGATCAAACCACAACACGATTGTTTATCTTGGTTCGGCTACAAGGACTCTTTTTCCTTGCCCTACATCCACGCCCCGAGTTTCCAACTCGAGAGTTTCAAGCACTAGTCAACAAGCTCCTTTCACAGGTGGAGAAACCTTTACAATCGTCGCTTACACTTTATCCGGTACAAAGCTAGATACCGGGTCCTAATTCAAGGTAGAACCAACCTAACGTCGCCTATCCACTATTTCCGATACTAAGCTAGATGTCGAGTTCTTTTACAAGGGTACAACCACTCCCGATAGTTCTTTTACAAGGGTACAACAACTCCCGTCACACTATGTATTTTAAGGCGTAAAATACTAACCGATCACTCTTGAATATACACAATCAAATGATGTATAAACTACACTAAGTTTACACAAGGCTAAGATAGCAAGTCTTGCAACCTTGAGTTGAAACTTGTTACTTCTTGGATGAACTTGTGAACTTCTATGCTACATAAGACAATCACACAAGTGAGTTGCTATTGAGTTAGATGAGAGAATGTATGAAATATATGTCCTAAAGTGATGGGTGATTTCTTGCAAGTGGTTTGGTATTTATACCCAAACAAACCAGACTTCTGGCGGAACCTTAGAATGGGTTCCGCCAATATATCCCCAGGGTTCCACCAGATCTGACAGTCAAACTTACAAGAAATCACATCAAGTTATTTCTAGTCACACACAAACTTTCATGAGGTCACATCAACATGGAATGCTTCCAAAATGTGTAAGAGCTTTATGGATAGTCAAACACGCAAGCTTTCCATAAATTCACATTGATGTGATGTTATACTTTCTTTATTAAGAAATATAACAAGGTTATGTTTAACATGTAAATGTAGTTATACAAGACTTAAGAAACTAAAATGATGTTTTACTATAAGCTAAAGTTCATACTTTGTCATTAACAAAACTTAGCAAAGATCGTAAAATATAAATAACATTTTTAGGCGATATTTGTATTAACAACCATTTGTACCCTTGACTTTATAACTTTTGCAAAACTAGTCCTTTTAAGTTTATAACTATTTAACTTTTTATCCTAGGGTTTTATAACCTTGTAAAAAGGGTCCTTATACTTATAACTTCTAAGAAATGTCAAAAATAGTCCCTAGACTTAATATTTTCAGAAAGTTACCATATATACCCTTATGCATGGAAAACTTTGCAAAACTAGTCCTAATTCTATGCAAACTATATTTTCATAAAACAAAAACTTTTCCTAGCTTATGTTTAACTAATATTAGCTTATCTAAGTTACCTAAGTCAGATTTTAGATTTTGAAAAGGGCTTATAGTATGAAAAAGGCAATTCGACTCTATTTAGGGTTTGAAAATGAAAACTAGCAAATGATTATGACCTAGGCTTAGGCAAGGGATCTTATGGGTTCTAAGGCACCTAACATCTATCCTAAGACTAATCTAAAGCTAAAATATCAAAGTTGAGGCTTACCTAGGTCGGGGAAGAGTTAACGAGGGGTTATTTGGGGTTTAGGGTTTTCTCGATGGAAATGTGACTCGACAAGGCCTCAAGGCTCACCTAGCTCGACTCCTAGGAGTTCTAAGGACTTACCACGACCACTAAGACCAGAGAATGTTTAGGTTTAAGAAGTGAAGAGGTGTGATTCAAATGGAAGGGATGTCGAGGGTATTTATAGTGCCACGAAGAGTAGCGACCAAGAAATGAAAGAAGGAGGTGTCGAGGAGGGGGGAGAAGAGTAAGCTGAGCTAGGGGGAGGTCGTGGCAGGTCTAGGGTGTAACAAGTCATGAACACCCTTTTTGTTTAAATGCAAAGAAGAGTTGCGAAACGGAATGATGTAATTCTCATGCTCCCCCTTGAATATTACTCCCCTAAATTGGAGTAATAAGGAAGGGATATATGGATAATGATCCTACAAAAGAGAGTTAGCACAAGATATACATGTTACCATCACAAGGTATAGTACCAATACCTAAATGGTCAACAAACAATGCACGCCACATAGTAGAATGAAATTCATTTCATGTAAAATTTGACTTTTGGAAGGTCAAAGACAAGAAATTAGGGTGGTAACATCCTACCTTAAAAGGGAAAAAAAATAAAAGGAAAATAAAAATAAAAAGAAAACATCATAATCTTTAATGAGAAACATCCTCCTAAAGAATGTTTTAAGGTAGGTGATGATGAGAATGAGTGTTTTAGCTTGTTAGGTTGTGTTTTTGGTGCTACTACGGATGAGACTCTATCATTGTTGGAGACTCTAAACTTGAGGTGGGTGAGACAAAGATTCTATACGGTCCAAAATGTGGTTTAGGATAAACCTCATTTCATAGGTTAGCTCGCGGATTTCCGTTTGACATCTTTCGGTAATGTGAGCGGTCCTCTCACAATGTCCGCAATCATGGCGGGGAGAGTTTGGTGGAAAAGGGATCTCACTTGTTGGTGGTGGATTACTTGTGCTTGATGGAGCAAGGGTGGATGGTTGAGAGGTTTTTTTGTTCCCTATACTTGTTGAGGTTGGAGATGTGGCCCTTACGGATGCATTTATTTCCTCATGAGAAGGAAACATTGAATCAAAGTGTTGGGAAGACTCTTGTGGTGGTTGTTGTTGTTGAGTATAATGGCAGAAGCTTGGTTCTCCTTCAAGAGGATCATGAATGAATTTGTAAACGGGGTGAAACACAAATGATTGTGGGTATGTATGACCCTGATCTTGTGGAAAGATCAAGGGTCTAGCATAGCGATAAGCCAAACCCTCTATCAATGATGGTTGATGAGGTTCATCATCCAATGACTCATTTGGTTGAAAAACATTGGTTGTTGTTGGGTTTCCATTTCGGCAATGGTGTCAAAGAGTGACAATGATGGAGGGCTTGATGATTTAGGTGATAGGTCTTCTAAAGTTTCCAAATAGGGTAGTGGTAATGTTGGTGGTGTATGGAAAAGTTCCATTGGTGTAAGTGTTGGTGATTGAGGTGATGGAGTTTTTGATGGTTGAGTTTGTTGAGAAGGTGATGTTGAATCACTTGAAGGTCTAGTTGGTGGCGGAATAGTAGCTATGTTGGTGTTGCAATGCTTTGGACATGGTGTTGGAGTAGCAAGATTAAGTAAATCTTGTATAGTGATCACATTGGTATTGCAAGGTGTTGAGGATGGTGTTGAGGTAGTAAGGTTAAGGAAATCTTGGATAGGTGAAGAAATGTCAAGTGATGTATCACTTGATGATGATGAGCTTGATTTGATGGTTTTGTTGAAGTAACAAGGTTTTACACTAATCCTAGCGGTTTTTCTAATGGATCTTGATGATTCGGATGAGGTGTTGGATTTAGTCATTTCAAAGGTGTGGTTTAGAAGCTTAAGAGAAGGGATTTTGATGGTGATGGTGTGATTTGAAGTGTTGCAAGATTGTTAAATTTATAGAGTGAAAGAGATGTTGGAAGGGGTGTTTGGATTTGATGTTCTACCATACAAATATTGAGGTTTCTAATGATTTAGAATATTTCCAAGAACATGTCAAATCATTGGAGGTCAATCCAATGAAATTGGATGGAGTGAAAGACTAACTTATGCACTCAATGCTATGTGATCATGGAAGTGATTTGGTTGAAAATGTTCTAAGGGTTTGAAGGATCCTTTTTAAGGGTTCCTTGGGTTAGTTATAATTGAATTTGAATTTTGGTGGGAAATGACTTCCTAATTGTTCTAGTGAGTGAGAGTGGTCCTAATATGTTTATTGGAAGTAAGGGAAGATGTTTCTCACTAAAGATAAAGATTTGACATTTTACAAATTTTGAAATTTAGAAAAATAAAAAATAATTTCTGCAGGAGACGGGCGGAACCTTGACACATCAAGGGCGGAACCCTTCTGAGGGTTCCGTCTGATCCGTCGGGCCAAAACTGGGTTACCCAGAATCTTGCACTGGCTAAACCCTGTTAAAGGAAACCTGTAAAAGGTTCCGCCGGTTCCGCCAGACCCAAAAAAGTATACAGTCCACGTTTTTAACCATCGAGACAATTTTCAAATTTTCCAAAAACTCCTAAAAATGAAAATTTATTACATATCTGATTAGGAAATGCAAAAAATGGACATGTAAACATTCATATCATAGGACTTTGACCGGGAGCTAGCGAATTTGTGATATGAACTACTTTAAAAGGTATCCGTACTTTTAAACTGTTTATGGAGTTTATAGCAGTTATACGATAAAGGCTCATACAAAACATAGTCTGACGAAAATAATAAAGCATGGAAGTAAAAAGCAATACAAATCACATAGTTTAACACATACAAAGTTCTAAAAGCTACATAAGCCAAACACTCCTTAAACACACATCTCACAACCGGTCCATCTTCTTCTTGAGCTTTCCTATGTACCTTCCAAAGCACTTGAACATTCCTTTGGTTTGCTTGAACTCTTCGGATGCATTGCTAATGATGGGAAGTTCTTGAAGGTAGTCTAAAGGGGGTAGCTTAGAGTTAGGAAGTCCATCATCATCACTTATTGATGAAGATGAAGATGAGGGTGAAGGAGACCGAGTGCGTTTACCTTTAACTTTGAAGACTCTTTTATCACTTAGAGGGACGAATATGTGAGGAATGAGAGTGTACTCAAGGCTAATTCCCCTATTGTTAGGAGGAATGGGAGAGATGGCTCTAAAGAGGCGGGTGAGAAGCATTCCATAAGGAAGAGCGGTTGTTCCTACCAAGGATATGTCGGCCATTCTTTTGGCTAGGTAATAGGCTAAGTTAAAAGGTTGGCCAGTGGAAATGCTATAGAGCATGTAGCTAAGACATGTGTTGACATGATCTCTATTTCCTATGGAACTTATAACGTTGGCTCTTAGAATTTCTTCCCATTTCTTAAATTGTGGTTTAATGTTGATCCCAGTTGAGCAATTGATCTAGTATT
The DNA here is from genome assembly GCA_014162995.1 of Artemisia annua. NCBI lineage: Eukaryota > Viridiplantae > Streptophyta > Magnoliopsida > Asterales > Asteraceae > Artemisia > Artemisia annua. Next base: position 255,796 of record LBNU01009483.1, read on the forward strand.
ATTATCTAAGATAAACCAAGACAACAATGTATAGAAGCTGACTTGTTACAAACTTAATCAATATGCGGAATTTATTGATTAACTTAAGATGAACACAAACACAATAATATCACCAAATAAACACTTCAATATATTGAATACTGTAGCTGTGAGCAGTAGCCAAAAAAGCTCACAGCTTCATAAAGAAGCATTGGGAAAATGAGCTTTTCTAAAAACTAGCAAAGCCCACAGCTCTCATGCCAAACGAACACTAAAAATCAAAAAGCTCATTGTTCACCGCTCACTGCCCAAAAAAGCTCCAAAAAGCTTTGTGCCAAACATAGCCGTAGGTATGAGCATGTGGAAGCCGGTGTTCAGGATGGTTGTTGTACCTGAAATGAAACAGTTAGCAATAAAACATCCGGTACTTACAGGTTTGGAGTTAGAATTCGTCAACAGCATAGTGTGAAGACTCCTTCTAATCTTTACCAAGGCCGTTCCTAATCGGATACCCCCTAGAGGCCTTACACAGACATGCATACGCACACCCACAATTAGGTGAGTCGCTGGAGATCATCCCACGACTATAGACCGTTTGAAACCATCGAACACACTAAGCATAATCCACAAGGAATCACCGAAGTGACCTGCTGTCAGGGCTGTTTGATGTTGACCCTGGCAGGATTTCCGTTCAATCATTCGAGAAATACATAAGTAAATCCCACATAAACGTTCAAGGAAGATTGCTAAGATCTGCGAAGGACTCGATAATTTACACTTAGTGTCCAATGATGCAAGACACTTAGTGTAGAAGATTTTTGTGTTCCTAAGAGATCTTTTATGTTATCTCGTGGCTCTAGACTCGATAAGTGCACATTTGGTTTCCTATGCGGAGGCATGGAGTAGAGGGCCTCCTGTTTCAATATCAACCATCTCTAATAGACGATCGATAG
>LBNU01009483.1:320241-345241 GCA_014162995.1 Artemisia annua
CGCATTAACTTTTTCCCTAAGTTGATCCATTATAAATAGAAAAGCCTATCACTTCTATTCATAAACCAAATCAAATACCCTAATCAACAACTTTATTTTACCACAAAATCGATTATCCAAACACCAACATCCATGGCAAGCAATCAAGAGTATATTAACATCTCATCAGATTCATCAAGTGATTCTGAATCCACTGAAAACAGGATGCCACCACCTCCTTACTTGCCACCATATCGACCACCAAGGCATGGATGTAGAACCAAAGAACAAGCTAGAAGGATCAATAGAGACATCAATGCCAAGTATCTCCCTTGGCATAGGGATTATAAACCTCCACAAACATCTAATCCACCACCAGCATCACATCCACCACCAGTTGGTCAATCATCACAACCACCACCAATGCATTACCCAGCAGAAGAATACATGCCTAAAGCTTTCTTGAAAGCTTTAAGTGCTCATTTGACAAAGTTGCAGTCAGAGCCTTCATGGGAAGACACCAGGCCTCCAACACCAGACACTGCAACCCAAGCACCAACATCACCAGCAACCAAAGCTCCACCAGCAGCAAACCCTACTCCTCAGCCACAAGCTTCACGAGCAGAGGGATCTTCAAGACCTAGGGAGGTTGTGATAGGTCTAGCCTGTCCAAGGGTATGGAGTATTGCAACAGAATCCATGGGCAGGAACAGGACAATGCCAGATGCTCAAGATTTGAGGAGAGCCTTCACTAGGGTTGCACAAGAACAAGACCAGAGAGAGTCCAGGGCTAAAGGAAAACGCCCCATGTAGTGGTTGTTAGGGTTAGGTATTAAGTGTCAGTTGTGTTTTGTTATCAATGATGTTGGAAATCATCTTTGTAAAAATCTTTTGAATGAAAATGCACTGTTCTTATTAACTTGATTGCTATCTTTGAATATCGCTAAAGAACACCATAATCACTTTACCTGACCCTGCAAAAGATTAGTCCAACACACAAACACAAACAGAGCACTATGCTGCTTAGTTATACTCTAGCAGTAGAGTATAAGCAGCAGAGTTTAACCAGCAATAGAAACAGCTTATTAAGACCAATAGCAGTGCAAAATATTTGTACAATGCTTTAACAAAACATAAAGAGACAAGTTTTTCAGAGATTTTTCATACCAATAGTTGCCACTAAAAATTGAAATCTACCCACATCAAAATGTTTAGTAAGTAGATCAGCAACATTTAGATCAGTATGAATTTTAACAACTTGTATTAATTTCTTTTCATAGCAATCTCAGATAAAATGATGTCTTATCTCAATATGTTTAGTTCTAGAGTGGAAAACAGTATTTTTGATAATGCACAATGTACTGCTATTGTCAATGTAAATTTTGGTGTTCATAAAATTGTACCCATAGTCCAGCAATTGGTTTTGCATCCAGAGTACTTGACCACAGCAGCTTGAAGCAGCAACATACTCTGCTTCTGTTGAAGAATTTGCCACCACAGTTTGTTTCTTGCATTGCCATGACACCAATCTTTTTCCCAAAAACTGACAACCTCCTGTTGTGGATTTTCTATCAAAGCTAGCTCCAGCATAATCACTGTCTGAATATGCTTCCAACTCAAATGGTGAATCTTTAGGATACCAAAGCCCCAATTTGGGTTGTTGCCTTAAGTACCTAAAAATTCTCTTTACTGCATGAAGATGAGACTCTTTTGGAGTAACCTGATATCTTGCACAAGCACATACAGCAAACATAATGTCTGGCCTTGAAGCTGTAAGATACATCAATGACCCAATCATGGACCTGTACAAGTGAACATCCACCTCTTTACCAGATTCATCATTTACCAATGGCTTTTCTTTGTCATGAGTTGTCTTTGCAGGTTTGGCATCTTCAAATCCAAACTTTTTGAGAATCTCAGCCACATACTTATCTTGGCTGATAAAAATGCCATCATTCAGCTGTTTAACTTGCAACCCTAAGAAAAATGTAAGTTCACCCATGGAACTCATAGAGAACTTGTCTTTCATAATCTTCTCAAATTCCTCACACATAGCCTTGCTTGTTGAACCAAAGATGATATCATCTACATATACTTGAACCAATAAAATATCACCTTTGTTCTTCTTAATGAACAAGGTTTTATCAATAGTACCCTTCTTATATCCACAATCCAGCAGATAAGTAGATAGCTTTTCATACCATGCTCTGGGAGCTTGATGCAAGCCATATAGTGCTTTCTCAACCTTGTAAACTCTGTTAGGAAAATCAGGATCTTCAAAACCTGGTGGTTGCATCACATATACTTCTTCCTTGATTTCCCCATACAAAAAAGCACTTTTAACATCCATTTGATACACCACAAAATCTTTGTATGAAGCATAAGCCAAAAATAGTCTGATAGCTTCAATTCTTGCCACTGGAGCATATACCTCATCATAATCAACACCTTCTTGTTGTGTGTATCCTTGAGCAACCAATCTTGCTTTGTTTCTAATCACAATTCCTCTCTCATCTCTTTTACATCTGAAAACCCATTTAGTACCAATTGCCTTCTTCCCATTTGGCAACTCAACTAAGGTCCAAACTTCTTGTATTCTGAATTGAAGAAGCTCTTCCTGCATTGCTTCTAACCAGCTTGAATCAGATAATGCCTTATAAACATTTTTGGGTTCCATTTGTGATAGAAAACAAGCAAAGAGACAATTTTGCAGATCTTTATGACTGTTCCTTTGATGTAAAGATCTTGCAAAGAAAGCTTTGTGTAAGCTATCTTTTTGCTCTTTAGTCATTCTTCTAGTTTGTACAGAGGATGATGGATCACCCAAAATATTTTCTTTGGGGTGAACTTTGTGAACCCTTGTAGTTTTGGTTGGACTAACTGGAATATTGAGTTCCAAATTAGTAATATCAGCTTCAGCTCCAAAGATACTTGGATCAAGGGATTCATCATCAGTATCAGTATAAATCTCTGTCAAACCAGGTGGAGTGGAATCATCAGGGTATGTTGAATCAGCAAAAGATATACCCTGTGAAGTTGGAAACTTTTGTGTAGCAGTAGTGTTGCTTGGTCCAGCAGCAGAGTGCTTATTAGCAGTAGAGTCAGGAAGACTGCTGCTAGGAGTAGTTTCCTTAACTGGTTCCACAATTTCATCACTTACAGGTGTAGAATCTTGGACAACATCATCTTTTGAACTGCTTTCCTCTTGTGTAGGAGAACCATTTGATCCAAGCTTCAACTTTTCAATCAACACAAACTCATTCTGTGAACCAGCTTCCTTAGCAGCAGAGTTAGTTGATTGATTTCCTGCAAGATGATTAGTATCCAAAACAACCACTGGCACATAATTCATGGTTTTGGTTAGCATATCAATATTAAACAACCATTCTGGGCCAGTTCCTGCACTATTGCTTTTACTTTCATCAAATTCAACATGCAGGTTTTCTTCCACAAACTTTGTTCTTTTATTGTATACTCTATAAGCTTTACTGCTCACAGAATATCCAACAAAGTATCCTTCATCAGCCTTTTCATCAAACTTGCCTAGTTGGTCTTTGGTATTTAAGATAGTAATAGGACACCCAAATGGTCTAAAGAATGCTATCATAGGCTTTTTACCATGAAATAATTCATAAGGGGTCTTATTATGAGGCTTAACTATCTTACTTCTATTTTGAACATAGCAGGCAGTGTTCACTGCTTCAGCCCAAAAAGGTATAGGTAGTTTTGAATCTGACAACATAGTCCTAGCAGCCTCTATTAGTGTCCTATTTCTCCTCTCAGCTACACCATTTTGTTGAGGAGTTCTAGCCACACTATACTGTCTTACAATACCCTTACCAACACAGAACTGATTCATGATATGATTTTTAAACTCAGTTCCATTGTCACATCTAATAATCTTAACCTTGTGATTCATCAGGTTTTCAACTCTAGTTATAAAGGCCTTAAGTATTTCAGTTGTTTCATCCTTTTTAGCTAGAAAGAATACCCAAGTAAACCTGCTATAATCATCTGTGACAACTAGACAAAATTGCTTCTTATTCAAACTATTCACATAAACAGGCCCAAATAAATCCATATGAAGCAAATGCAAAGGCTTATCAATAGTGTTCACAGCTTTGGACTTAAAAGATACTCTGTGCTGTTTACCCTTTTGACAGGCAACACAGGTTTCATCATTTTCAAACACTTTTGTAGGTAAACCTCTTACAAGGTTACTTTTTACCAATTTGTTCATAGTTTTGAAATTTAAGTGTCCAAGTCTTCTATGCCATAATTTGGATTCATCAAAAGTGGCTTTAGCAAAAAGACAAGTCACATCTCTTCTAGGAACAATATTCTTTATATGATCACTGTATATGTTGTCATTCCTTGGAACTTTGAGCACCACATGCTTGGCATCTGGTAACTTAAAGTCAGAAGAAAGAACAAAACATTCAGTGTCAGTAAAAAGAACAAAGTTCTTTTTGTCACATATTTGTGAAACACTGAAGAGATTAAACTTAAGTCCTTGAACTAAAAGCACATTTTCAAAACTCAAATTACCAGTCCTAAGAGTACCAATACCAATAATCTTTCCTCCTGTAGGATCATTCCCAAAAGCAACACTTCCTCCATCAATAGGCACAAAATCTTCAAGTTGGGAAATGTCACCAGTCATGTGTCCAGAGCATCCACTATCTATAATACCTTGATCTTTTAGCTTATCTTGTAGATTGCCCTGCACACAAAATAGAGAAATTAGTTTCTCTTTTTGACCCAAGCCATTACTGACTTGGATCTGCCTTGTGCATCAACATAATTGTATTTAGTGAGATCCATTGATGCACTGTTGTTGTTGGAAACTTTAGTTAAAGCATTTGATTTTGGTTTCCAACTCCAACAAGCTGAGGCCTTTACAGCATAAAAATGATGCCCAACAACTGTGTTTGGTAGGTTCTTAGACATAGCAGTAGAGTAACCTGCCTGAGCAGCAGAGTTTACTCTTGAAGTAGCAGTAGACCCAGTTGTTTTATTTTGAAAAGGCCTTTTTGGTTGAGCAGCAACAATTGTTCTAGTAGCACCAGATCTCAACAGTACTGCTCTTGGAACCATATTTCTTTTAGTAGGTGAGTGATCTCTTTTTGAAAAATTTTGATGATTCACTCTTGAATGTTGGTTCCAAACAGGTTTTTGATAGTTAGCACATTTAGCAATAAGATGCTCAAAACTACCACAATTATAACATGCCTTCCTATTAAGATGAAATTCATTGCCTAATCTGTTTGAGACTAAGCCATTAAAACTTCTCTGGTTTCCCCTAGGCTTGTTATTAAACCTTTTCATTTGATCTCTAGGTACTTCTTTGTACTCAACAACCTTTTTAGACAAAGCATGACCTAACACAGGTTTTAGGAACTTATCCTGATTAATTTTATGCTTAACAACTTGAGGAATTTCCTCCTTTTTAGCACACTGTGTTGAACTAGTGGTTGACTCATCTAATTCATCCTCAGAATCTGACACCCAATCTTCAATGATTGGTGCACCAGAATTTAAATTTTCAACCTCTGGTATCTTAGTAATTGACTTACTAAATTCACCTGCTTCTTTTATTAGCCCTTCAACATCTACAAATGAGAGTTCCTTTCCAGGGGGTGCAAATGCACTCTTCTTGGGAGGTGGAACCTCATTGTATCCTATGCCACTTTTCTTTCTCATTAGTTGACATTCAATTATGTTTTTACCATGGCCATCAAGGACAGAAGTAGCATATTTTTGTTTATCAACTCTAATGATGTGCTTATCCATTTCCTCAATTGCTAATTCCCTAGCTTTTTCAGACTCAACTAACTTTCGTTTAAACATCTCTATTTCAGCATTTTTAATATCAATTTCACCACGCTGAAAATCAATCCTATCAACATATTCTATTTCAAGTTCTTGCATGTATTCAAGTTTCTTTTCAACATTTGCAATACCTACTCTGTATCCAATGTTTTCAAGTTTTAGAAACTCAACTTCTTTTATTAAGCTCTCATTTCTAGTCTTAAGTTCTTCTAAAGTGTCAGCACATGATTTAAAAGAACATGAAGATTCATTAGTTTCATTAGATACCTCAGAATCTGAGCCAGATGATGAAGAAGCATAAGCCATTAGAGCAAAGTTATGCCCTGTCACTGCAAGCAAACCATGGTTTGGTTCTTCTTGTGCCATGTCACTCCAGTCATAATCACCCAAACCATCACAGGACATCAAAGCAGTAGTTTGCTTTGAATCTTCTGCTGCCTTCTTGGTAGGGTCTCCAGCCTTCTTAGGAGCTCTGCATTCCCTAGCAAAATGACCTTTCCTATTGCAGTTGAAGCACTCCATTTTTGACTTGTCAAAGCCCAAGTTGCCCTGTGGATTTAGTTTGATTTGCTTTCCAGTTCTCTTCAAAAACTTTCTTGCTCTCAAGGTTAGCATAGCCATTTGCCACTTCATATCAATTTCTTCCAAATCATCAGCATCAATATGATCAGCATCTTGGTTGAGTACTTGTGTTGCTGTTGTGAGATCAGCCAAGAATGCACAGAGAGCAGCATCACTTGCAGTAGCCAAGTTTTCAGAACCAGCAGCAGAGTTTCTAGTGCTAGCAGTAGAAACTCCATAAGCAGCAGAGTGAGTTTCTGATGAAGTATTACTTTTAGCAGAAACAAAAGCAATGTTTTGAGCAGCTGATGTAGAAGAATTTGATGTACCCCTCAACTCAGGCTCATAAGCTTTCAAGTTGTTGTATAGATCATCCAAGCTCATTGTATCAAAGTCATCCTTGTTTCTCCACACAACAGTATGCATGCTCCATTCTGGTGCAAGGCTTCTAACAAATTTAAGATTTACATCTTCCTGAGGGATGATGTATCCAGAAAGCTTTAGCTGACTCACAAGCCTTTGAAGCCTGTTATAAGTACCATCGAGAGTTTCTTCACTGAGAGCAATGAAGTTCTCAAACTGATGCTTCAAAGCATTCTTCTTGACCTTCTTAGTGGCCTCATTACCACCAAATCTTGTTTCTACAGCATCCATAAGCCCCTTAGCAGTATCAATTTCTTCAAAGTCAAGCTGAAATTCATTAGGTATTCCCATTAAAAGAATACTATGAGCCTTTATCTCCAACTTCTTTTGATCTTCAGCTTCCTTGCCTTTGATAGAAACGGAGGCACCATCAACATTCACTGTGGTTTGAGTACCATTTATAATAGCATCCCACATCTTGTAGTCAATCATGCGGATGTATTGCCTTATTCTCATCTTCCATAACTGGTACTCACCTTGCTTCAGCATAGGAACCTTGGAGGCAGTCACCATATGAGTTTCATCACCCATTGCTTAAAGTTGTGTTGAAAAGAAAGTAAGTAAATTTGTTGAGTTCTTCTTGATCACAGCTTCTAGATCACAAGCTCTGATACCACTTGTTGATCCCAGTTGAGCAATTGATCTAGAATTACTATCTTAGATAAACCAAGACAATAATGTATAGAAGCTGACTTGTATGTAACCTTAATCACTATGCGGAATATAATAATTAACTTAAGAAGAACACGAACACAAGTAATTCACACCTTAAACACTTCAATATAATTAATACGAGCACTCTGAATAGTGCTAGGGTTTTACAACCTTGAAGTGTATGAATACTAGAATAATACGTACTCTAGTCTAACCCTAGGATCACCTTTTATACACCAAGGAACCCTACGGGCTTACATCAACTTTCTACACAAGACAAAGATATTCTAATACAATAGAATATTACAAAACATCTTTACCATAAATATAAAGACGTGTATACAAACTTATCATCAAGCAGCAGAGATAGTACAGCAGTATCCTTCCAGCAGTAGAGTTATAGCAGTAGAGTCTTCCAGCAGTAGAGTAGTCTGCCAGCAGTAGAGATACCACAGAAGTAGAGTTAGCTTTAAACCCAACAATACACATAAATAAAACAACGACACATAACTCCCTGCCTCGGATGATTACAAATAACTAAAAACTAAATAAACTAAAAACTACTTTAAACTAATGAATCACATGGATTAGTAAGCATAGCTGTATAAAAAATAATCACATGTGATTCTCTGAAAATCACATGTGATTTTCAAAGCATAAGTTGTTCAAAGCATAACTTGTTTAACAACTACATGGCCGAGACCCTAGTGGTCTCGGCTAACTCTATCTCGGCAGCCGAAGCACAACAACAATATCAACATCAAGAACAATAGCACTCGACAATAACCACAACTACAACATCCCATTGCCAAGACCCTAATGGTCTCGGCTTACCTTCGTCACTACAGCAAACCAGACGGACCTTGCGTCCCTTTTCTCAGCTACAACAACTACAACAATCAAGAACCAAATCCACCATTCAAATCCTAATTCATGGCTAAAACCTTCAATATCTAATATCTAACAATCACATGTGATTTTCATCAAAAAATTAACAGCCTCAATAACAACTAAATCAACTAAAACAACATCAATAACAACTAAAAACTACTTTAAGCATCAATAACAGCATCAACGACTACAAACTACTAAGAAGATCATTACATTCAATATCTAATGAATTTAATAAGAAAAAAATAAAAAAAATTACCAGCAACAGTATCGTAAGCACGAACATCCCGTGATATTTCGTCCTTCGATTTACGCTTATCCCGTAATATTTCGTCTCGAACATCCATTATTCATAAATGATAATAGAAATTAGGGCACAAATTAGGGTTTTGAAATGAAGTTAATGAGTGTTTGGTGAGTATGAAAGAAAATGAGATGGATAAGCGTTGAAAATGAGAGGTGAAATGAGTGTTTTGGGGATGAAATCTGTGGAAGGGAATTGACCACGTTACCCTTTCATTAATTGAGAAAAGAAAAAAAAAACTGATTTATCTCAACCGTAGATGATAATTAAAATGGATGGATGAGATGACATGTCCGGATCTATGACAAAATTCGGATCTATACCGAACTTTTACCAGTCTATTATAAATGCAGAAAACAAACGCACCATTTGTACTTGATACCAAACCAATCATGAGAAAGACAAACAAATCTTATGAAAAACTACAAGCTAGATAAACTACTTATATCTAGAATGACCATGAACCCTTATATCATAGCGTCACAGAAAGCTAATTGCGCTTCCATTAAATCTTCACACTCTTCATCATCATATGAGTTATCATCATAGTCATCTTTCCAATGTTCGTATAAGCTCTTCATCCTGGTTCCACCTCCGCTCTTTGAAGATTTCGTAGCCTTAGAAGTCGATGCCATAAATCTCGCGGTATCATTAGCATCCTCTTTTACTTCATTCTCGCTATCGTTATCCTTTTTTTGGGTAAAGGGGAGTAATCCTGCACCCTGGTAAATATATTAGCCAAAAAACTTTTAAGTACAATGGATATGGGTGAAGTCCCACATCTTAGCCCGTTACATAGGCTAAAAGCTTACATAACAAGATACTTCCTAATTTCTTAACTAGAAATCAAACCACAACTCAAATGATAACATAAGAACAACGAAATAAATTACCTCCTAAGGCCTTGAAGCTTGGTACCATACATGGCATTAAAAGCATCCAAATTACCGGGAAGATCATACACCTGGTTCGCATAGTCATTGTAGTCATAGTCATCATAATCTTGTTCAAATTCTTGCCTCCCACCAAAAAGATTAGCAGACTCATCAAAGGGGTTAGCGACCACCTCGTCTTCAGAATCAGACAACACAATATCTCCCACCTTTGAAAATGGGTTAACCCTCTTAGTGGCAGAGGTCGACGGAATAGGATGACCATCATCTTCCACAAGAGTAGCTCTTCCATCAATAAGTAGCTTTTCAAGCTTATCAATTTACTCAACAATAGGAGTAGAACCCTTACTAGACTCCTCCGCATTAACTTCCATTGTATTCCCTGTCTTATTAGACTCATCCTTATTAACTTCTATTGTACTAGCTGTCTTACTAGACTCATCCGCAGTACCTTCCATTGAACTACCAGCATCCACATCCTTGTTGTTATTATTAGACGGAATACCAAAAGCATCCGCATCATCCATATTAAGGGCAGCAAACTGGTTAGATGTAGAAATCTTCGTTCCACTGGTTAGATGTAGAAATCTTCGCTATCGTTATCCTTATCATCCAAGTTAACAACTTTACTGTTACCTACGTTCTCATCATCACCTTTCGCGTTCACTGAATCACTAGGAATAATCTCATCATCCTTTTCTACCATATTAAGAACATCAAAAGGTTTTGAACTCATAATTTTCGTACCACTTGAACTAGCCACATCACCCATAGGTTTCCAAACATATTGAATACTATCCCCAACCATATTACAATTCGAACCTCTCGGTTTAGCCTACGTATTTTTTGACTTATTAGGTCAGTCGACTAACCGAGAATCAGGACCAACAGGAAGACCTTTAACAGTTTATCTTTGCATCTTCACATTCACATTAGATACAATTTTTTTAGGACATTGATCCAATGAATGACCAAAAACCTTAGTGGTTGAACATTTAGTCGGCTCCCGCTCGTACTCAACATGAATAGAATGCCTTATATAACCATTACCATCAATATTAGGCACTATCACAACAAGAGTGTCTTTTAACTCAACATTAGCATGAAGGTCAATCATTGCTCTCGCGAAACTAGACCTACCCCATGATTTCATACACATTGAGGCTGTATAAGTATCTAACATCAATGGGGTATCAAGTTTTGTAGCAATAACACTCAATCCATCCTCCGTGAAAGCCGTAATAGGGACATCATGGAGTTTAACCCAGACAGGTACACTCTTCAAGTATTCCTTAGACACATTCGCCACACGAGACCACTTGAGAAGAATCAATGGCACATTACACGTATCATCCATGGTCCATTCTCCAGCATTGATTCCATACCAGTATATATATAACATGACTCGTTTGCGGTTATATAAGGATGTTTGGTAGTGTTTGGGATATTTATGAAATTTTCACTTTCATTTTATAATACGTTCAGGAACAGAAAATCATATGTTAAGGTAGAGATACACAAATAATACAAAAATGAACAAGCAATCGACTACCTTGATTAATTTATTGAAATGGCAATTATTAGTTGTTGACTGGCTGGAACAAATGGAATGTTTATGTAAAATTATTATATTTTAGTTTCCTCACACAATCTGAGTTCTTTCACTTAATTTGTTTATGTTTGTGTAGTATTTGATTCATCTAACTGTCATATGATTACTATTTATACAAGTATATAACAGACATTTATTAGCCATTTTCTTTGGCCGAATGAACCAAGTATATCCCAGTTAGGCAATAAGTTCCTCAATTAAGATTTATATTTTGTATGGGTTTAAGCTCTTTTTGGTGTTCTTTCAGGGCTGTTTGAATTTAACAGATCGATGCAATCAGAGAATAAGAAACAGAACTAAGTGGCTCCAGAAGTAACCCTATTAGGCTATTATTTAAAATGACACAATAATCTCCGGAAATCAAGTTATGAAGATTACATGTATAGTAGAAGGGAATAGTATCTACAACATTTAAATGAGTAGAGTTGAAAATAACATAAAGAAACCACGAGTAAACCACTGCCAGAGACCAAATGGGCAGTAGTAGTGTGGATGTTTATCGCTGCATTCGGACCCAAATTCCCGGACTTGGAATTTCTTTATGAACCACAAATAGCAGATAATTCCCAGCTGGTGCAATGTTACCTGATGGAGGCGCTGTTACACCTATCTTATAGGTAGACGACTTTCTGGCAACCTTGGTGGAGTTGCCACCATCAAGCACTAACAACCTTTGATTCATAGAAAACGAGTGAGTGTTAAATGAAGGTGACACCATTGTCACAACGACTGAATTTAGGTCCACTGGACCTGTTACCGTAAATGTAATAGCCACCCTTTTATTAAAGTGGATCTTACTTTTAGTCTTGGGTGAGATAATCCTTGGGCGTAGGGAGGATGAGCTTGAATCCAAATAAGATGGTGAAAAAGCCTCTAAGCTTAATTCAGTAGGATAAAGCACATTTGTGAACACGTACTTGTCATGAGGGTTGCTTCCACCAACAAGAACCCGACCATCTCGTAGTAAAACCACTGCTGAATGGTAAACTCTTGGTATTGTGCTTGACACCTATATTTTTATGTGTTTTTTTCTCAATCAAATTCTCTACCAAATTTATTAAAGTTTGACCAAAATCAATTCAATTTTGACTTTTTATTGCCAATCATATTGCTCGATTTCGCCTATGTGTCAAAATCGAGCATTCCTTTTTGTCTAATTTTTTTCCACTAAGATTGTTTTGTCAAAAAAACTCCGAAATGATGTAATTATTTTATTATATAAAAGATTTTTTTTTTTTTTTTTTTTTNACACCATTGTCACAACGACTGAATTTAGGTCCACTGGACCTGTTACCGTAAATGTAATAGCCACCCTTTTATTAAAGTGGATCTTACTTTTAGTCTTGGGTGAGATAATCCTTGGGCGTAGGGAGGATGAGCTTGAATCCAAATAAGATGGTGAAAAAGCCTCTAAGCTTAATTCAGTAGGATAAAGCACATTTGTGAACACGTACTTGTCATGAGGGTTGCTTCCACCAACAAGAACCCGACCATCTCGTAGTAAAACCACTGCTGAATGGTAAACTCTTGGTATTGTGCTTGGATTCTGCACCTCGAAGCGAGACCCTAATTGGTTATCGGGTCTATAAGTTGCAGGGCTTAGAACAGGATTCCTCCCAAGTTCCCACCCAGCAACCCCAGCCGACGCGCCATTAATGATCAAAACATGACCGTTAGGAAGCAACAACATGTCACCCATGACTCGAGCCATAGGCATGGTCTCCATGACCCATTGGGGATTGGCGTCGGATATTTTAATCCTGCCACATGTGTCAAGTGCTCCATCAAATTTTCCCCTATTAGCGTTAACGAATGCTCCTTTGGGTGCACCCCCGCAGACCAATACTTCAACTTCAGCCACTATCCCTTTATTTATCCGCAAAGGGAGTAGTACCGCAGAGCCTGTGCTTGGGTAGTTCCTTGGCTGACCACCGGGCATTGTTGGGTAGGTCTTGACAACTTGGTTCTTAGAGTAGTCGAATAAAATTGCACGGTTGTTGGCAAAAACAAACAAATTTCCATCCGGATAGAGAAATACAAATGGGTATAAGTTATTCTCAAGATTGGGGTCATTCGTTTGAACCAGAAATGGAAAGCTCGGAGAGTTCTCAGTGGCCGACATCTTCGGGTAGAATTCATAGTTAAATGCCTGTCGGCCGCCAATGATAATTTGTCGACCATCAGGCAATAAGTGATTGGTGGCATACCATCTTTGTTGGTTCAACCCATTTGGTATCTCTTGCCAATCACATGTGGCGCACGATTTATAAATTCTGACTCTTTTATAACCGTCAGCCCAGCCTCCCGTCTGGACTAATCTACCGTCAGGCATCAAAGTTCCTGAGGAACACCATACATTGGTCTGTACCATGAGTGGACGTATGGTATTGGAACCAACATCATACTCAACAGAGTGGGCCGAGCAGTCAGTCGAGTTAGGACGGCATTTGCCATTTGGAAGAGATATGTTGGAGACACCAAAGTCGGTACGATCATACATTACAACATGATCGTTGGGGAGTAGTTGCATGTGCATGGCAGAGATGCCTATGCTTGGGAGTAGGACGGACCATGATCCACCAACCGCTAGACACGATTGAGCATGAAAAAGAACGATGATGAAAAGAAGAAGATGACAATAAGGGAGGGTAGTGGAGAATCTCATTGTTGTATTGTATTTTTTTGTGGGAGATTGTTAGAGAGCTGATTTGTGCTTTGGAGGTGATGTAGATGACCTTAAATACTATTTCAGGCGCTTCAGTGTTACTGTATGAATTAAAGTCAATAATATGAGTAGAATTTTGAATATTGTAAGGTGGTTTCGAATTGAAGGTATTCTCTTTCTTTTATTTTTAAACATTTTTTTGTTAGGTTTTTAGCTGTGCAAGTAAAAAATATTGATGGGTTCATTCACTTCAATCATTGTCTATATGTCAACTTTTCAATCTAATTTTTATGGTCAATATCTATGTTATAAAATAAACTTAATATATGATGCGCATGTTTACAATCTTGGAGGTAAGTGCGGCCAAAATTAATTAAATAACTCTTTCAAAGGGAATATACAATGGCAATCTGGTTGTCTTGCTCAGGAAGATGGCTCACACTGCGAATTTTGTATGATCTATTATCGACAGTAGGTGGCGCAGTCAAGGGCGGAGCTTAGTGGAAACATAAGAGGGTTGTGGCGCTCCTCCTTAGAGTTTGGATTCTTTTGCTTAGATACATGACTTCTTTGTTCAAACTTGTAGTAGGAACTTGTGAGTTTGGCCCTCCCGGATTTGTTTATAAGCTTTGGCCCTCTCAAAAAATAACTTGAAGCTCCGACACTGGTGGCATTTTTACTTATGGCAAATTGCCACTTATTCCTATCGAGGCAGAGTATACGCGTTTTTGTCAAAAAAAATTTGTACGTTGTCTAGCCGGTCCATGTAAAAAAGGTGTGAATTTTAAGGTCCAATTATTTGGCTTAAAAACAAATGTTTGTTCTTGTGCGAGCTTAAAAACAGTCATTTTGTATTGCTATCCTTTTGCAAGATCTTGTTTCTTGATAGTTTTGTTAATTAGATTTCACTTTTTCACATTTTAAACAAAAGATAAATAAATATATCTTTGACCGGAATTATTTGTTCATATTTTTGTTTTTGTGTTGTCAAAATAATTATCCGCAGATAAAAATAGATAGAGAAATATGGTCGACCATACCATATTAGTATATTACCCTTACTTTTAACTTATAATTAAAAGGATTAAAGAAAACGTTAATTAGTTCTGAATAAAACTAGTCATTATGCAAAAACAAAAAAAGATAAAAAAAAGTAATCATTATGTTTTGTTAAATTGTGTATTTTTTGTCAAGAAAATGCTATATTCGTAAAATTTTACAAAGAAAATCTCACAAACACACACGACAATTAAGTTGCACAAATCATGTTGTATTGCTCCCTCCCTCCCCCCCCCCCTCTCTCTCTCTCTCTCTAACATAATTATTCGTGAGATTTTGTTCGTAATACTATGCGATTATACCTATTCTCTTTTTCACTGTGACAGTTATTTTAACATGAGGGAACTATTGGTTGGTTGACCACAAAATCTTTATACAATAAGAGAAAACACAAAATTGCAAATGGGGCTTTTGGCCAATACCAAATGGGATCAATATTAAAGCTCAATTTTGCATGTATGAGAAATGGAGTCATCTCATTAGTGAATAAAAGTCAAAATTAAAACAGTTTGGTCAAACTCATTTTAATTTGATTCAACAAAACAATATGTATAAAAAGTCCTGTGTCGTTTTGGAAAATAAACAAATTAGTAAGAATGAGGTACTGGATAAAACTTTAGTTGTAAAACTGTATATACGGTTTATAATTCTTCTAATTTACATAGAGTTGCAAGGCAAACGAGCAACAAGCTGTGCCGCTAGCCCTTTTTAAAAATTGCAAAGCCAATTCTTTTAAAAACTATATTTGCAGATCTAGGTGTCATAACATTGCTATGCATAACTCGTTAGACTCTGTTGAGGAGCTCCACGGCCTCAGGTGCAAGGAAACCAAAAGTATCAAATACGAAAGGAATAAAAACATGTTCATTTTCAATGCACGCTTTCTCGTGTTTTGCCACTTTGTACGAGGCGGCTTTCAAAGCAGTTTGTCCTACTGTAAAACCCCGGCTACTCAAACCTACGAGAGGAGAAACCCCTGTTAGATCCACGCATGCATGTTTTCCTCCAACCCATCCAAACACCAAAACGTCTGTCGGTCTGAGTGTGGATCTTCCATCTAACGAGTCAGTCAAAAAGTTCACAGGTGCTTCTTTCTTGACGGAGATCCCAACAAGCCTACAAACGTCAAAAAGGACATCCCTAACCATATCATGTATGTACTTGAAGCCTGGGAGCTCTTTGCAATGAATTATATTAGAAATAAATTGGAAATAAATTATATGAACTTAAATAAATTTATCAGTTTTGTTTTCATTTTATTAATAACTAATAACTTTAATAAATTCCCTTAGATTTTATATCACCTAAACCGTTATGTGTTAAAATAAACAATAATAATAATAATAATAATAATAATAATAATAATAATAATAAAACATATAAGTCATTTTTCTTTCTAAATATTAATATCATTATATATTAAATCAATGTATATGTATATAATTATAAATATAAAAATAAAAGCACGAGTTACTGTGAAAATGAATACACGAGATTGTATATATAAAAAAAACTCATGTTACTCTTCGAGATTAAGTATGAATGTTCAGGAAAAGTAGTTTTTTTTATTTTACTATCCACATTCAAAAACAACTCACGTTATTCCTTTTCATAAGTTAAACCAGCGTAAAAAACACGAATTATTGAGATAAATTAAATTAATTTTGTACTAAAACCCACTGTGCGCTATTAGTCTATATATTGTATAGAGGCCCGATAGAGTATTCTATGTCTTTAGGCCTAGCCCAAATGTAATTACTCTAGCATCATCTCATGTATCTTATATATTGTAAGTTGTTATAGAATAGAAAGCAAGCAATTATACTAATCAATATGGTATCACAGCCAAGTTAATCCTCTCCTAATTCTTCTCTCTAAAGTTTCGGATCTCCCTTCTGCTTCTCCTCCCTAAACCGAATACCACATAAACCCTAAACAAAAAAATTGGCATCCATTGCCGGTGATGACAACACACCTCCACCGCGTCCACCTCCAAATGCTGACAAACTAATTCCCTTTAGTATCATGAACAAAGTCCTCGTCAAGCTTAGCCTTGAAAAACACAACTATAATTCTTGGAGTTCCTTTTTTAAAATCCACCTTGGAAGCCTTGGACACAAACCCCACATAGAAGCAAAAACTTTGAATGATGCTTCCTCTAGTGCTCCCGATCCAGAGTGGTGTAAACTTGATGACCTCATCAAGATGTGGATCCTAGGATCCTTATGTGATTAATTACAAGAGCAAGTTGTCTCTACACCGGGCAATGCAAAGGACCTATGGGATCATCTTCAAGGATTATTCCATGACGACAAAGATGCTCGGGCTATCAATCTTGATAACGAACTCCATTCTATCAAGATCGGTAACATGTCTATCAAAGAATATTTTACCAAGATCAAGTCTGAGGCGCATCGGCTTCAAAACCTTGGTTCACCAGTAAGTGAAAAAACTTGGTGATTCATGCGGTTAACGGGCTTGACTCACGATATGCTATAATCGTTAAGATAGTAAGACATTGTGAACCCCTTCTAACATTCAAAACCACTAGGAATATGTTGTTGCTTGAAGAGTCAACGTTGAATGAAGGGTCCGGCATAACAACCACATACGATATTAGTTCATCCTCAGTTCCTCACCAATGGTCCTTATGGCCACTAGTCAATCCGAACCAAAAGGTAATACCACTGCTCGACCAAATAACTCTTCAAATATTCCTCAATTATGTAACCATTTTAATAAGGGTGCATGAAGTTCGGTGACCGGTGTAAATTTATACACGATCACCCCAATCGATCGGGACTAACAAATAAAAACCAAAACATGCGATCTGGGAGCACACAACCAAACCAACTTCCTGTGTCGTGGGTTGCTCCTGGCTACTACAAGTCACGACAAACCCGAAAATATCACCACCCCATCTCTATCTCTCGCCTGGCGCAACGACAGCCTGCTCCACATGCCTACCTTACACCCCAATATTACCATACCCAACAAACACCCCTCGTTACACAACCACACCCTCACCAGGCCCAAAAAATCCTTTCACTGTACCATGCCCAACAGCCCCAATATGCAGCCTATTATTCACAACCAACCCCGCCAAATGGAATACTAAGACCTGCTTCTGCTCCAACAGTGTATCAATCACAAGCTACCACACTTCCAAGTGCATTCAGTACTATGACCGACTTGAAACATGGACACAGATGCTTCTTCTCATGCAAGTAATTTAAGCAATATTTTTAACAAACGTTTATTCTCATCTGTGCACGTTGGTGACGGAAATTTTATTCCTGTTACTAACATCGGACATAGCGTTATTCCATCTTCTCATTGCCCCATTCACCTTCACAATGTTCTTGTCACCTCCAATATCATTAAAAATCTTATTTCTGTTCGTCTGTTTACTAGAGATAATAATTGCAGTATCGAATTTGATATTTTTGGTTTTTCTGTGAAGGACTTCTGGACTCGCCATATCCTCTTACGATGTGATGGTTCGGGTGATCTCTATCCCGTTACCAAGCCGTCAACCATCCCTACCATTCTTCTCTCCACAAGTTTCTCAACGTGGCACCAACGCCTCGGTCATCCTAGTGACGAAGTGCTATGGTCTCTTATATCTCATCAATTTATTTTGTGTAATAAAGACAAGTCTCTACATGTTTTTAATGGATGCCAACTTGGCAAACATGTGAAGCTTCCTTTTCATAATTCCAATTCTACTGTTGAACATTTTTTTGATATTATTCATTCTGATTTGTAGACTTCTCCAATTGTTAGTAAAAGTGGTTTCAAATACTATGTCTTATTTCTTGATCATTTCTCTCATTACTTGTGGATTTACCCTCTTCGAAATAAATCTGACATGCTTGATAAATTTTTCACTTTCATAATTATATTAAGAATCAATTTAAATGCGAAATAAAGAGTTTCCAATATGATCATGGTAGTGAGTTCGACAATAATCGCTTACATACACTTTTCGCTACCCATTGTATACAATTTAGATTTTCTTACCCAAAAACTTCTCAACAAAATGGAAAGGCAGAACATATGATTAGAACCATCAACAATGTCATTCGTACGCTCTTATTTCAAGCTCATCTAACCTCACCCTTTGGGTCGAGGCCCTACATATGGCCACTTATCTCCTCAACCTTTTATCTTCTACCGCCATCAACAACGAAATCCCCTACACAAGAATTTTTTACAAAGCACCCGAATATTCTAACCTATGTATATTTGGGTGCTAATAGCAACACCGTGCTATGCTACCCTCACTTTCACTCCCCTCACAAACTTGCGCCAATAGCAACACCGTGCATTTTTTTGGGCTATCCCGCTTATCACCATGGCTTTCGTTGCCTAGACCTCGAAACAAACAAAATTTTACTTTCACGACACCTCACCTTCGATGAAACCCAATTTCCTTACCGCTCAATGACACCTGAATCTCGACCTTCCTACACCTTTTTAGACCCTACTCCGTCCCCTACACTTCACCAAGTGCTTATTAGCCCATCACCACCAAATCTACCACAAGCCGTTTCTAATACTCACCATACTTCCAATTCGCATCCCACTACGCCACATAGCCCACCTTCTCCGCTTATACCCCCTTTCCAAACGGGGTCACCCAACAGCCCACCAACCGCAGCCCAACAGCAACCCAATAGCCCACCAACCACAGCCCAACATCAACCATCACCAGCCTAACATCCTACTACGCACACAACCAACCCCAGTGTCTCGGCCCAATCTACACAACCTCCCACCGAACCACCTCGTACTTACCGCATGGTCACTCGATCTCAATCATGCATTGTGAACGTCTTTATTTACATACTTCTCCTATCTCACCTTAACCTAAATCTCCCTTCCGAGCCTTACAAGAATCTCATTGGAATAATGCTATGTATGATGAGTATAATCCGTTAGTTAAAAATGGTACTTGGATTCTTGTACCACGGCCCTCCAGTGTTAATTTGGTGCGATCTATGTGGTTATTCAAGCATAAATTTCATGCTGACAGGGCTTTGAGCCGTTATAAGGCTCGTTTGGTTGCTAATGGCAGTAGTCAGCAACTTGATATTGACTCTGACGAGACCTTTAGTCCGGTCGTCAAACCGGCAACCATCCATACTGTTTTTAGTCTTATGGTATCTTGTAAGTGGCCTATTCATCAGCTTGATGTTAAGAATACTTTTCTTAATGGGGATTTATTTGATACTGTATATATGTACCAACCGCAAGGATTTGTGGACTCCCCGGTACCCTCATCATGTCTGCCTTCTGCAGAAATCTTTATATCGGCTAAAGCAAGCACCTCGTGCTTGGTTTCAGAGATTTGTAGGTTATGCTACTCAAGTTGGATTTTACCACAGTCATTGTGACTCTTAATTATTAATTTTTCGACAAGGCTCTCAGGTTGCTTATTTACATATCTATGTGGATGACATTATTCTTACAACCTCCTTTACTGCTCTTTTACACCAGATCATTGCTTCTCTGCACAATAAGTTTAACATGACTGATCTCGGGCCACTTAATTATTTTCTTGGTATTTCTGCTACTCGGCATTCTATAGGTTTGTTTCTATCTCAGCAGAAGTATGCTATTGAGCTTCTTGAGCATGCTCACATTGCCAATTGTAACCCTTCTCGAACAACAGTTGATACGGAATCCAAACTAGGTCCCAAAGGTGTTCCAGTTCAGGATCCTACTTTATATCGCAGTTCTACATGTGGTCTCCAGTATCTCACATTTACTCGACCGGATATATCTTATGTTGTCTAACATATTTGTCTTTACATGCATGATCCCCGCGAGCCACATTTAGCTGCCTTTAAACGTATCTTACGATACGTTCGGGGGACTTTGGATTTTGGTCTTCACCTATATTCATCATCTACCACTTCTCTTGTTAGAATACCGATGCAGTTTGGGCGGGTAGCCCATCCACACGACGGTATACTTCGGGATACTGTGTTTTTCTGGGTGATAATCTACTTTCTTGGTCTTCCATGCGACAGCACACACCCTTTCCCATTCTAGCGTCGAAGCTGAGTACCGGGGTGTTGCTAATATTGTAGCTGAGACTGCATGGCTTCGTAACCTTCTTTGTGAGCTACATTCTCCTCTTTTTACTGCAACTCTTGTCTACTGTGATAATGTTAGTGTCATCTATTTGTCCGCCAACCCTGTTCAACATCAACGAATGAAACATA
Source organism: Artemisia annua (assembly GCA_014162995.1). Classification (NCBI taxonomy): domain Eukaryota; kingdom Viridiplantae; phylum Streptophyta; class Magnoliopsida; order Asterales; family Asteraceae; genus Artemisia; species Artemisia annua. Next base: position 341,348 of record LBNU01009483.1, read on the forward strand.
TTGAGATTGACATACATTTCGTCCGTGACATGGTTACCACTGGTCAGGTGCGCGTTCTACATCTACCCTCCCATTATTAGTACGTAGACATCTTCACCAAGGGACTTTTTTTGGGTAAAAGGGATCTCCACCCTGGTAAAATATATTAACCAAAAAACGTTTAAAGTACAATGGAATGTGGCTGAGATACCACATTAACCTCAAGCAACCGCTTGAACTACCACTGGATCATTTATGACATGCCATAAAGGATCAACTAGCTACGAAAAACTAGAAAACCATAAAAGAAATAACATGTACGACACCTAGACATCGCATATTACTTCCTCGACTTGCCTTGAATCTTAAAGTCAAACATCTTGGTAAATTCCTCCAATTGCCCAGGTAAATCAAGCACCTGGGCAGCATAATCATCAGAAAAATACCCTTCTAGCTCGTGTCCTCCAGAAGATGACCCGTACGTACTCCTAGAAACGTCTGGCTCAAAAACCTCATCCTCACTATCAGAGACAACCAGATCACCCACCTTAGAGAAAGGATTACCCTTCTTAATACCCTCAACCACCGGAACAGGTTTCCCATTATCATCCACAAGCGTTGCTGTCCCATCCATAATAAGCTTTTCAAGCTTATCAATTTTCTCGACGAGGGGGGTACTTGGTTTACCACACTCAATAGACTCATCAACCTCCGGGTCACTATCAATCTCCATAACTTGACCACTTTGCTCCCTTTGCGACACCCCAACCTCAGGCCCCATTTCAGAATTGGTCACCTCATCACTAAGCGCACCAAATGGATTCTTAGTGACGATATCACTTAAGTCATCATGAATAAACTTATTAGAACCACTAGCATTGTTGTTATTACCATTACCTTTCGATGACGACGCTCCATCAGAACCCACTTTCTTTTTCGAAACTGGCTGCCAACGATAATTCAATGTGACCCTAGGTTTCGAAAAACGAACACCATCAATAACCTTCTCATGAGTACCTTGCTTACCTTTCTTTCTGTTATTGACAGTTACGAAACCATCATTAACAGACTTAGTAGATTGAACTGTAGGTGCAGCGACTTTAGGACAGTCACTCAGAGTATGACCAAAGATCTTACAATTATCACACCGAGGTGGCTTCCATTCGTACTCAACCCGAATCTTCTCAATAGTCGAACCAGAACCGTCAAGTAATGGTATCTCCACAGTGAGGCTGTCCCGAAGCACCTCATCCGACTTCACTTCTATCATACATCTAGCAAAACTACTACGGCCCCATGATTCCTTGCACATTTGGCTTGTAAAAGCATCTAACCTTTTGGGCATGCCAATTAGTGTGGCTAGAAGGCTGAGGCCATCATCAGAAAACATAGCAAGGGGGACATCATGGAACTTGACCCACACCGGGATGTTAGTCAAATCCTCTTTAAGTAGATTTGTGTTCAACGTCCACGGTTTAAGAATAATAGGAACATTTCTGATCAACCAAGGACCGTTTTCAAGCACATCATCAACACCTTTCTGAGAAGTGAACTTAAAGAAGAAGAACCCCTTTGCATTCATCATTACCTTTTGCACACCAAACTTAGCCCACGCATTGCGTACATAATAATCAACAACAGGAAACGCAAGGCGTTGACCAAGAAAGTAACCGTATAGAGTATACTCAAACCTCGTGTTCACCTCTTCCACTATTTGCATAGGAACTGAAAGGTCAACATCATCCTTTTTTTTGCTACATTCCAACCTCCGGAAATTAGACACGTTTTTCTGAGGTTCATTAGAAGTAGCACCCGCGTAAGTAATCGACTTCACTCCAGTACCACTAACAGTATCACCCTTGGGAACATTACCATGTGAAACCGGCTTCACTTGGTTTGTAAGTTGCTCCATGTTAACTGCACCCTCAACGTTACCCTCATCAATAGTACCATCGGAGTTACCACCTTCATTACCACCAACATCACTAGCAACAACCCCAACAGCAATCGATGGTGTATTACCTCCTTGAAAATTACCATCATTACCAAGTGAAATCGGCTCCACTTGGTTTGTTTGTTGTGACATGTTAACATCAATAGATGTAGTAGCAGCCTTAGAACCACTGTTAGAACTTAAAAAACCCTTATTCATCTCACACCAGCACAAAACCAATTGAAGAGTTTAGATCCAGCTTGAGCGTCCGACTTCCTCCCGCTCCAACTGCGGGGGAGTATTAGTCTATATATAGAAGCCCGATAGTGTATTCTATGTATTTAGGCCTAGCCCAAATGTAATTACTCTAGAATCATCTCATGTATCTTATATATTTGTAAGTTCTTATGGAATAGAAAGCAAGAAATTATACCAATCAATATGCGCATGGTATTATAACATATGTATATACACGAATATTTACTAAATTGAAAGTGTGTCCAAACTTCATTAGCACAACTAATGTCAAAGTCACAGGCGCGCGTGACTTTAAAACTAGTAGTTGTCTGACTCAAAATAATTGGAGTTTTTTAAAAAAATTGGTTTAGCGATCAACTGACACCACTACGCCTGTCACTAGTTTCTAAATAACCCTTCAATTCGATTACTATACCTATCAAAACGGCTTATTATTCGAAAATAACTTATGATTAGATGTACTGACTTAGTTTGATTGCTGTGCTAGCCTATTATGTTTTTCACCAGCAAGCTACGGTCTAACGCTTGCCTTCGGTAGCTAAACTAGGTTGGGGCTAAAACTCCAAAACTAGGGTATTTGCTTCATCTTCTATGTTCTATGTGCATTGGTTATTTCTTGCGGCTAAAAGTCAATTTCAGAATAAAAAAGTTGCATGACCTTAATTATTAAATAGAATCAAATCTGTGATCCTGATTGTATCGAGTAGCCTTAGGTTTAGGAATGTTTGACATTCCATACAATATTTTATAACTTTGATCTTTCAGTTGTTATAATATTTTAGTATATCTCTATTAGGTGCACAAAACAGAAATAACAATAATAGTTTTCAATGAACCAGCAAAACAACGTTGTGCTATTATTCTTAAGTATATTTGAAAAATGGTTTCCTTGATCGAGCCAATGATTAGATGTAGTTCTAGGTATTCATCGAATTGGATCACTATAAAATATCATTATTAAACAATAACATTTTCCATTCTCATGAAATAAATCTGTCTGTAAGCAGCCAACATTCTGACTTCGCTGTTATGTTTTCCATTTCTTCTTTGAAGGACAAATAAAAAAGGAAAAATGACTAATCCAATCGTATTGACATATATTTTTCATACAATGCCTAGAAAAATAGTCATTTATTCGCATATTTGCGTGAGTTTTTCCCGTTAATCTATTTTATTTTATTTTTTCATAATTTTGCCGTTTATTAGTGACGCTTAGCAACATATATTTTACTTTTAGCGACACTTCTTCTAAAACGATTGAAATACTTTTTAAATATTGATCTCTTAGTGACAGTTCAACAACACCTTATCAGTAGTTGAGTGACACGTTTAATTTAATTTATTATTCCTGACTTCAGAGCTTATGATCAGATTTTCTTCAGATCTTGCGAGATTTTATTTCGCTATATCGGTTTGTTGAGTGTTTGGATTATGTGATGTTGTATGTTTTTGGAGATGACGGAAATGGCTTGAAATATTCCTGTCTTTCAGTTAGCATCTTATTACTATGGTTTATAGGTGTGTCTTTCAAATTAAAGTGATGGGTTCATTCACTTCAATCATTGGCACCAGACAATAGTTTATACAAAGTCAATTGAGATTTCAGTTTTTTATAGTATACATCAGAATAAAATCACAATTTGTTAGGTCGTGTTTAAAATCTCAAAGGTAAATTTGTATTCACATTTGATCAATCTTTGCTGTCATGCTCAGCTAGATAGTTG
>LBNU01009484.1:10954-27379 GCA_014162995.1 Artemisia annua
ATACAGCATCATGCAACGTGTACATGCACGTTGTGTGTTCAATGTATGTCTCCTTCGCCCCTTGCTGAATTTGATACTTCCAATCAACAACACATTATATTGAAATCATGGAGAAAAGAACATATTGGACTTAACGGTTTCTGGTGAGAACCAAGGTTGCTTTCAAAAATCTCTAAGATTGACTTATATATTTATTGCGTAACCCTTGAGTATATACAAAAATGTCGGGACCTGCGATGATACATAGTTGGGTGTAAACCCGATATTCTCAGCAGAACTTTGAAAGTGAAGTAAGGATGAAGGTGATGATTCCACACGATTCATGTGACTTAGAAGCTTGCACGCCATGTATGTTGACACCAAGAACGTCTGTTAATGTAGGGAACAAATGACTCTTATCTATGCAGCGAACATCGAATCCCTAATAGAGTACTTATTATAGCTCTTCAACCAATTCCAGAACCCCAGTTCAGAGATTATTGAGAGCACGTACATCACCCATCAGATTGCTATATAAGAATATGAACATATCGTGCTGAGATATGTAACTTAAACTAGTATTGTTTATTGAGTTTAAAAAACTAATGTTTTGTGCGTACATATATTATAAGAAGAAGTCAGTGTTTTAAACCAAATATATATTTCAACTTATATATAGATATATTTTTATTGTTAATAGATTACCCAAGATCTTCGTCAAATGATAATGAATACAATGTAAAAACTCGTATCTAAAGGACATGACAAGAACTAAATCATAAATAAAGTAAAAATAAGATCACCGTCAACACGTTAAACCAGCATGCAGTTCTCTTCTATCTCTCAAATACATAATAATTAAAAATACATTATCCAAAGTAATGTCATCTGATTGTATGTCACTATTTAATTATTACCATTTTGCTATCCATTTCCAACAGATTATATCCTTCCGACATTGACTGCTTATACGTAATCGCATTGTGGTGCGTATGCATTTATATATCAAGTTGACAACATATGGGCAAAGATAAATAACGATCTCAGATGTATGTAAAGTATACATATAGAATAATTGATCAATTTAGAGCCATGTGTTCTCGCAGCCCTCATTTATCATGTATATAGAATGTCTTATATCATTCAAAAACTCTAACTGTGAGGCCAGAATGTAGGGTAGAGGATACACCTTAGAAAGTTTCTCGTCAAGTAGTAAGATTCATGAGAAATACTTTCAAAGAATGTGTTACATACTTGATATCCATAGACTTGAGAGATTAGAACGCAAATGGTGAAGCACAGGTTGAGTTCCAATCAGTCAATCGGGGAATTGCAGCTTGTCAGGAACGCTCAGACCAATGTTTCAAAATGTCACAGTTTATAGTGAGGAACTTAATAGGTAAAGTCATAATATCATCTAAGCTTTCAAATACCCAGTCATAACATATAAGGGATATAATGAATCAAATTTATAGCAGTTTTAAATGGAGTAGTAGATTGAATGTACCACAATAACACCCAATAATTCTAAACATATAATTATGGGACCACTCGTAGGGAAAATTAAAATTCACCTATACTCCTGTATAATTCGAGCAAAGATAAGGTCAGATTCCACTTGATGGATTGTCACCTAAAATAAATTAAAGGGATGTAAAGAATGAGGACGCATTTTAAAAAGTATGTTCTGAGATATTGCTCAAAATAATAAGAACATTTCTCTTCTTCGATAGATATTTAAAGAAGCGCGAACTTTAATGAAAAATCACGCTTACACATTATCTGTATCAAATAAATATGAAGTTGATTGGGGCTACACATGAAGATGACAGAATCAGTCAAACGATACCCGATATTGTTTTACAATATTGGTTGAGGAAGATACCGAGGCTTGAACTGCGGTGTTGTTACAACGTCATAAATGATTGGCTCGTGAGTGCCACAACTGTTAGGCGAAAGTGTGTCTATAGAATCGTTGTGTATCATTCATATAACGTCAATGTTATGAAGAACGAGGCCTGAACTGATGTATATTCAGACGATCCTAATGAGTTTCGAAAAGAGATTCGAAGGGCCATGTAACTAGATGTATTCAGACGTCATTGTCGCGCGGTGGAATGCAAGATGGCGAGTGCCTCGAAAAACTGAATGTTTGAACAAGACGTTCATATGCGATGCATAACATCTAACAATTGACATTCCAGACCCCTACCTATAAAAGTAAGGAAAGAATAAAGCACTTCGCTCTATAAGTTTCTAGACATCCTTTGAGTCTTCTTGTTTTCATGGGGTAGATTTGAAGATTGGATTTGAAGATGCTATACTTTAGCAAGACGTGAGTAATAGGATCTACTCTGCACTAACAAATCATAACATGAATAAACTCCTGTTTAAGCACTATATTATTTGTTGTTATGGCGATTCCCTTCTAGTAATTAGAAGCATGTAAAATAACACATAAATAGGTAGTTATTAACTCGTCTTGTACACAAAAAAAACTAAACTAACCGAATTAAAGGTTGATGCCAAGTAACAAAAACACTAATTTTGATTAAAAATTTTTCGACCCAAAACCTTGTGGAGCTTAGGACGATCGGCCAAGAAAAAAAGAGAGGAAAAGAAAACCAATTTTTTAGGTTATGACGTACAGAGCAGGCTCAAAAACACTTAATCAACCTTGGTTTTCTTTATCAATACTCCAGTAGGCGAAAACCTTTGGGAACAAGTTTGGTCAGAGCGGATACCCTCTTCGTGTGTGGATCGACCGGCGCCAAGGCACCCATGGAGGGTCCTTCGATCCTTCTTTGCTTCCTATTTTCAATCTAGTTCTTTTCCTTGTCATTTAACGATAGTTAGTTCCTTAACCTTAAAAACTAACGACGCGTTAAAGACGTTTGTAGTGTTTAAATAATAATTATAAACTAACTATTAATCATATTATTATTTCTTTAATTATCGTTTGTAATGTGTGCAATCCCGAGGTCTCGTCGTTCGATTTAGACATTTATCGTTAGTTTAAATTAACTAAAATTAACAATATATACATACTGTTTGGATGTACATTTTTTACTATGTCTATGTACAAAATAAAATGGAGCACATCCAAACAGTATGTATATGTATATGTACAAATAGTCAAATAGCTATGTCTATGTACAACTAATGATAGTGTTTAAATTTGCCTTTTTAGAAAGAAAAAGTAATGAAGTTGACTATTACAAACTTATAGTCAAAGTAAGGAATTTGATATTTAATGCAATTTTTCAAAGAATTCAAAATATATGTGACTTTCATTAATCTCGTGTAGAAATGTGAATTACTAGAGTTACCATAACTTAAGTATACGTTTGTAACAAAACAATCAAATTCCTATATAATATAACCTAGATATATGATATGATCTAGGCATATAATTCTAATTTTTTTTTTTTTTTATTCTACATGTACGAGTCAATTTATTATGTACAATTCATTTTCCGTAAATTAAAAGGTAAATTGCTAATAGATGCGTCGGGGTAGAAAATAAATTACGTCGTTAGGCAGGTAGATTAAATGATGGAACATTTACTTTGCATGCATATGGTAGACCCTTAAATTTGTCATCAGTATATGTATTATTCCATTGTCTCTATTATACTAATGGCAGTGCTTAAATTTGCATGTATATGGTTTGGAATCTTAAATTATCAAATACCAAAGTATTTGGTGGATCCTTTTAACGCTAAACTTTGAAATTGGAGGCATATATCTATCATGGTTGGGAAATTATGGATAAGTACTTGAAAACATGAAAATGAGACACGTTTATGAAAAACCTACCAAACAAAGGACTAAACCGAAATGTTTATGAAACCAAACCATGGAGATAAAAAGGACAAGTTATTAAATACCCTCTTAAAATAATTCCAATACCTCCTTTACCATAAATTTTTTTTTTTTGAACGAAACTAAAAGTATGGATCAGAAAATATAAAGTTGACAAGATACTACGTAAAAAAAACATTAAGAGACATAAAATACATAAAAGAAAACGATAAAAGAATCTCTCCTACTATTAATAAGGGATAAAAGTGAGACAAGAGGGGTATCAATAACATCACCTAGGTAGATAAAAGACAAGGCGAACGGGCAACAAACAAAACTGTTAAAACTATAAAACAAACTCAGGACCACAAAATTAAGCCATGGATAATGTTAAAATACTAAGATAATGTTACCCAAAGGGAAAAATAAAGCAATGCATGATAAAATGCAAACTTGCAAGTGGATAGGAGTGTCAAAAAATATGTCAAAAAATAAATAAATAAATAAAAATAAAAAATAATAATAAAAAATAATAATAAATATCATGTGATCCAGCCAAAAAAAATGTAAATCAACACTAATATTGATAAGCCTAAAGAAGCTATGATCTCTTAGAACCGAAATGCAGTTCTCTCAAGCCTAGTCTTGAATCATGATGAAAGTAAAACACCATGAAAGTGATTAGGCTCAAGGTGCAAAAGGACGATAAACAATAATCTAATTTTCATTTCTCAAACCAAAGATAGTTGCAAACAGAAAGAGAAATGTAGCTCAAAGTGAATACACAATGTTTCATCACTAACAGTCTAGAACCAAATTTAAACACTGTAACTCACTATATCCAACTTACTTCGAGCATTGCAAAACTGACAGAACCCATTTCATTTTAAAAGAGCCTAGTTTAATCCAATTCATTTGGACGAACAGACCAAATCCGAGCATTGCAAAGCTGACAAAACCACAACAAACAGAGAAGGTGACCAATACTGACCATCATATCAGAGATTACCGCAAATAACACTCGGACTTGATTTAAATACCAATCTGAATCATAACATTAAATAAGTTAAGAGTACACTATTAAATTCCAGATAGCCCCTATTGATTCAGTTTTAAGTCAAACAGATAACAGTAATCAAAAGCAGTTCAAGTGTTCAACCCAAAACCCGACACTCGACTTCCTTCCAAATCTTTACCCATTCCACCATATTATCAGCAAGCTCACGATGAGACCATTTTGTCCCCTTCTTTCATTCGGCAGCCATTTCAGTCACATAAGCCTCTGCTGTAATCGCATTATATCCAATATCCAACTTACTTTGAGCATTGCAAAACTGACAGAACCCATTTCATTTTAAAAGAGCCTAGTTTAACCCAATTCATTTGGACGAACAGACCAATTTCGAGCATTGCAAAACTGACAAAACCAGGAGAACAAGCCGAGAAGGTGACCATCATATCAGATATTGCCAGACAAATAACTAATAGATACTCTTTCTAAACATCAATCTAAATCGCAACAATAAAAAGTTGAAGAAAAGTACACCTATTTATTTACAGATAGCCAGTATTGATTCAGTTTTATAAGTGAAACATATAACAGTAATCAATACCAATTCAACCCAAAACCCGCACTCGACTTCCTTCCAAATCTTTACCCATTTCACCATATTATCAGCAAGCTCAGGATGAGACCATTTTGTCCCCTTCTTCAATTCGGCAGCCATTTCAGTCACACAAGCCTCTGCTGTAATCGCGTTAGAAGACAATTTCAATGTCTGAAAAAATGGAACAAGTTCCTCCATCAGCTCAACCCCTTCCCATTCTTTTTTCAGACTATCAATCGCACTTCCTCTTTCCTTCCTCCAAACACACGGTATCCCAGTTTTAACACCCAATTGTAAATGATCACAGACTGCCTTCACGCGCCCACACCATACGTCCTCCATTGTTTCCCATCTAAACTTCCCTTCTTTTGCCAGTTTCAAAGCAGGCAAAATCGCAGGTCCCACTATTTCACGGTCAAAACGCTATATTGATCCCACTCATTGGCATCATAGAATTCTTCGGTACAATCATAACGGCGTCCACATATTGTGAGTTTCTCATTTCTCGTATTAAACCTTGTGAGAGTGCATCGTAGTCTGCTAAATTAAGCAAAAGGCCGCAGAAAAGTAGACACGGGACCCCACTATGTAAGCTAAAAGGATATCCTCGAACAAAATCTGCTCCCTTTCTGTAAGGATCGTAAAGCATGTTGAAAAATAAAGGAGTTGCGGGAGTTTTAAGGTTAGTGATGTGTTGCACGACTATGTCTACTATACCCCCCATGTTGTCTTTAGTGGGGCTGCATTCATCATCAATTGATATTATGTACTTTCTTTTGGATACAAGATAGCCAAAATAAAGACACCGAGTATCCAGTAAACATGGCAACATTGTAAGAAGTACCAAGGAATTTTTCAATATCCGACTTGGTGTAGACATTAAGGTCAAATCCTTTAGGAAAATTCGGTTCTTCTTTCAGGTCAGGATCTAGGAGAGTTATCAAATGGAATCGAGTAAATATGGGCCTCCATTCTTCCAAAAACGAGGTTAGGTCTGAATGGAAAGCAGCAATAACAATATCTATTTCATTGGTATCTACAATCACCTGAGACATAATTGCATTTGTATCAAAAAGTAAATCAAGTCAACTGAATGAGCATAAGCCGTGTTCAGCTTTAGAACTTGTCTGAGCATCCTGTCATACATGTTTCGAAGATTAGAAAGATATAGCATCTATCGTAAAATGAGGAAAACCGGATCATTGAAGCATGACTTACTAGTGGGAATGACAGGGGTCCACACAAGCTGAATATTAAGTGCTTGGATCATAGTGATGATTTCTTCATCTCCGGTTGCCACAAAAATCTTCAAAATCCTAGGTGTTAGTTTCCCAGCCTTAAGGGTTCTCTGTCAAATAATAATAAGTTAACACCACTTAACAAAATTTAAAACTACCACAAAAGATATCAGAATCTTATAACAATAACTAATCATCCGCAGCAATGTTCAAAATCATACTCTTCGCATCCATCAAAAATTGCAGTACTAGAATGTCTCTTTCAGTTTATCCATAAAATATTGCAGTATTAGGATGTGCCCGTTAAATAACTCAAATGCCTATTATAACCAGTACAATAAACTGATGCTATTGCTGAGCTCACAAGAGAACAATTTTACTAACGAAAAGCATAAATAAATGACGAATAGTTAAACAACTATTCTTATGTTGGTATACTCAAACGCTAATATTTCTTAGGACTACGGCGTAACTTTAATTGCTACAAAGATCCAGTCATTTAAGCGATGAATATACACAATGATCAGCCTAACAAACATATGCAGAGTCACTTAATCCAAAACCTGCCTTTTTAGTATAGCAAGAGTGTTTGAATATCTGTTTACTTTATTACAGTTATATAACCAGTTTTTAAGCGTTTAAATATAAAAGTGACGATACATATGCTTTTCTACACGTAATCATACTATCAAATTAATAACATATCAAACTAACCATGAGGCTCGATGTTAAACACAACCATATAAATTATTAGGTGTGTAAAAAATATAAATGATTTACAATGTCTATTTTAGTCATTTTACAAGTTAAGTTATAAATAATCTGATTTGCCAAACACTAAAAAAACTGATTATTGCGATATCAAACAGCATAATCAAATCCAAACACTATATTTCAAAAGAATGTTTTCCAACAGCTGATTATCCGTTTTCAAAACGCATAATCTATTTTAAAAAAGCAATCCCAAACACCCCCTAACTCCCTTCACCAAACCAACCACCGAACTCCCGTAGTCGTTAAACACAAACATACCCCACAACAAAGACAAAAAAACCAAAACTTGGTTCGGTCAAGAAAGTTAGCAGCAAATCACCTAAAAAATATGTTGTTCACGCGTGAAAGGGGCGGGGGTGTTTGTTTTGGCTTATATAGCCGGCTTACGGCTTATTTGGTTTTGGGGCTTATGTTTCATAAGCTTTACTTTTTGTGGCTTATTTTGAAATATTAATGTTTGTATAAGCTTATTATGACATAATAAGCTTACATAAGCCGAAAAGTTTCAAAATAAGTCACAAAAAAGTGAGCTTATGAAACATAAGCCGAAAACCAAATAAGCCATAAGCCGGCTAAATAAGCCGTAACAAACATCCCCTGAAGAATATCAAGCCTCAAAAGTCACACTCAACACTCACGAATGTGAAGAATAAACTTGCAGAAAATGTTTACTGATATTCTTACTTTTACTGAATAGAACTAAGACTATTTATAGCCTTTACAAGAAAAACGTGTGACATACTAACTACCTAAAAACTAGGTAAATGAAAACTATTCTACCCTAAAGAACCGGACAAGTACGACCCACTCTCTAAACGTGCATAGTCCAACATACACTTCCATGAGAACCGGTCAGACTTTGGACTAATTCAACCTAGTAAACTACAGTATTAACTAAAACATAACATAGTAAATCATAATGTATTCATGCAAGTGCAACAATGCATGCATACATGAACCTTCAATAAACGATTAATCCAACATTCACCCCCTTAATCGTTTATTAACACTCTTCACTCACAGCATCGTTTAAGACCTTTCCCGGACACCCGACCTTCACCACGGTCACATCCAAAGTCTTCTATAGCTCAACCCTTTTGATTGTTCACAACACTTGTAACATGTAACATGGCATCCCGTTGGAACCGCTCATTAACATCTTGACTCTTCACGGATCAACGACCTCTTCCCTGGCCACATCCAAAGCCACCCGATTTGAACTCCAACGCCATAATGTTCACATCGTGTTGTTTCTCCGTTCCCGACTTTTCCCGGACTCATGACCTCTAACTTGGTCTCGTCCAAAGTCTCAAACCACCCGACTATTGTTGTCACCACACAGAACCCGTTTGCTTATAACACTTCTGTGACACGAGAGCATTCTTCCACCGATCAAGAAAACAAAGCCACCCGCTTCTACCGTTTTCTTTCACCCGCCAAACGAACCGAATCAAAGCTACCTGCTTTTCCCGACTCTTTCTGTCCGTTTATCCCGCGAACCGATTAATCTCTCCATTTTCCGGTAACCTACAACCTACCGCCGGATTTGATCACAATCCTTTGATCATGACTAACAGCTACGGACCACGTATGTTCATCACCGGTCACCCCGTCGTCTTGAACGGTACTCCCCGTCTCCTCCACGACAATGGATGTCCCGAAACACCTTACTGGTCTCCGTCTTCTGCTGTAAAACAGTCTCGATGACAGCCCATGCTGTCAACGCTTCCGCTGCGATGGCAGCCCCGTACCCGAAGGCTCCTAACCTTCGAAAGTCGACTCTCAAACCCGCCCTTTAATCGAACGAAGCTCTTGATACCAAATGAAGAATATCAAGCCTCAAAAGTCACACTCAACACTCACGAATGTAAAGAATAAACTTGCAGAAAATGTTTACTGATATTCTTACTTTTACTGAATAGAACTAAGACTATTTATAGCCTTTACAAGAAATACGTGTGACATACTAACTACCTAAAAACTAGGTAAATGAAAACTATTCTACCCTAAAGAACCGGACAAGTACGACCCACTCTCTAAACGTGCATAGTCCAACATACACTTCCATGAGAACCGGTCAGACTTTGGACTAATTCAACCTAGTAAACTACAGTATTAACTAAAACATAACATAGTAAATCATAATGTATTCATGCAAGTGCAACCATGCATGCATACATGAACCTTCAATAAACGATTAATCCAACATCCCCCTTACAAATACATGTATTTATTATTTAACATTTGACCCTATAATAATAAATAAACAACATGTCTATATCCTAAAATTGATATGTCTATAAAAGCAAGTAAAGAACGATAAAGTAAAAATAATAAATTGGTTTGATGTTACTACAAGTAAAAAAAATAAGGATAAAGAGGGTGAGTACGAGAAAGAGGTCGGTGAGGATATGATTGGGGAGAAAAGAGAGATCGGAGGAGATGTTTTGGATATTTGAAATTGTTGCATCCATTGCCAGTGATAGCAGGGAAGGCGGAGGAGACTTCATTCTCTATTTCCTTTCCCCACTCTTCTTCTTCTTCTTCTTCTTTATTTCCTTTTGTTATTTGTTTGCCACGGCAAGAAGCCGACTTTTTAATGGTCACCTATGTTTCTTGACTTTGACTATTGTAATCTTAAGAATTAAGAGAAATGGAAATATACTGACTTCTCTTGTTTGGTAGAGAGAAATTAAAAAGTGAAGAATTAAAAATATTTTTTTGGAGAAATGGAGAGAGTTGAGTAGTGTAATTTTAAGTAGCCCCATTTCCATTAATTTGGTGGAGAAATTGGAGAAATTGAATATTTTTTTGTGATTATTTTTTATTTCAATTCTCTGACACTACAAAACAGTGTAATTTAATAAATTTCTCACTCAATTCATTTCTCTGAATTTCTATTCTCTGCTTCATTTCTAATCTCTGAAATTCTCTCTACCAAACGTGCCCTTAGGGTGCGTTTGCTTGGGGGGTTTTGAGATTTTGGATTAAAGCCAAAGTAAAAAAAAGACATTGTTTGTTATGCAGTATAGGTTTTGGATTGTGTCAGAAAGCCAAAAATTAAGGCATATACAAAACTCAGCTCCTCCATATGGATTTGAGACAAGTTTTCCCAAATTGTGGGTCTTTTTCTACTATGAACCACACGTTCTATATTTTTGGTTTGCAAATCTATATGTGATTATTTTAAAATAATATATTTAATAATAAAATAAATATTAACATATATATATATTTAAAATAATAATTAATTTTCTCTCTCCTAAACCTATCCCAAATTCAAATCCTAAACCAAATCCAAATCCTAATCCAAACCCACTTATAAACCAAACGGACCCTTATCTTAATTAGAGAATGGTTTGTAGGTGGAATTGGAATTGGATTTGAATTTAGATTTGAGAAAAGTTTTTAAAAAAAATGAGGAGAGAGAAAATTAATAATTATTTATATTATGTATTTGTTTTATATAAACTAAACTATTATAAATTAGTTTGAAATAGAAAAAATAAAAAATAGAACTAATAATAAACAAATATGTGGTTGAAAAATTTTTAGAACATAAAAGGTAAATTTTGATTGGTTGTTATCACCAAAAGACACTATTGTTAGAGAGCTTAATAGTCTTAGTGGTTTTAATGATAAATAAGCTTGCGATTTGTTTGTGGGTTAACCTAGTTCATGAGGGTACTGGGTTCTGGAAGTGTAATGAGATTTATGATTGTGATAGGAATGGAGTTGGAGGACGTAAGAACATTCTGTGTTTGGTTTTGTTGTCTACTATGTATCATGACATGACTGTTTGGTATTTTTGTGAGATCTGGTGTATGCAGGTTAAGTGGTGCTCAAGCCTATATTCTTTCTATTCATACAGCAGTTGTGATGAGTGTAATATGTATAAGCTGGGTTCTGGTTTGATTCCACTGGTATTGGGGAGGTTTAAGGGAAAGATACACTATTTTCCTACTCTAAGGTTTTTCCCTATGGGTTTTACTTTGGGTAGGTTTTTAAGGAGGTATTTTCTCTTAAACTGCTACTTTGGCACTCCTCAAATGAGCTATTACTGGATTGGGGTATTATGTCCTGGAGTTATGTTTTGGTGCCACAGTGCTGTTCAAGATGGGTTCCTGTGATGATTCTGTGGATTGGATGGTGAAGGTTTGGATTGATGATTATGTTCTTGTCTCTGAAGATCTGCTACTTCATGGTTATCTGTGTATGTATGATAAGTCCTTTGCATTAGTCTTAGCAGTTAGCTGGCTAAGTTGTCCTCATATGGTGATGTTTGGAAGTGCATTGGTTGATTCCTTTGCATGTCTACATGTATTGAGAGTATGTGGATGGTTTAGTTTTAGCTTTCATTCCTGCTATGACTATGCTAAGGGATTATCTTGATGATTATTTTGTACTGTTTCCTTGTGTTATGTGTTTCTGGATTTAGTAGTTGTTATTGTTGTTTCTTTGGTTATATGTAGTTGAACATGGAGATTTGGTCTTGGCTATTTGCCTTGGTTTAAGCCAAAGTAAACAAGTTAGGGATGTGTCCTAACTGTTTCAAGCTTTGGGCTTTTTTGTATTGTTCTTATTGCCTTTTGTGGCCTTTCTTAATAATATTTACCATTAAGGAAAAGAAAGGAAAAAAAATCTGTTATTGAAAATGGTGTTTCAAAGGAATGAAAATATAACAAAACAATTAATTTGATGATTCTTTCATTCCATATCACCTAATACCTATGAACCAAACGGCCCTAAGAGATTTTTTTATTCCATTTGAATTTATTTCATTAATTCTTTTAGTTGCGTTTATCGGTGCAATTGCTATAGCTCGTCAATAATAACTATTTAGAACCAGAAAAACCTTGTTATGAGCATCCACAATCCACAATGCTAACTCTTTAATAGCTTGTGCTTTTTACTATTTGATAAAGTCGTTTGACGAGGATTTTTTTTTTATTATGTTAAAAGCTTTTTAAAAAGCGTTTTGAAAATAACTTTGTGAACTTTAAAAGCTTTTCATTCTCTGTTAATGTTATTTTATTAAATTTATTTATTTATTACAAAACTTTAAAAGACACGGTGCCATTGGACTAATGACTTTTCTAATTGTGAAAAGATAAGTTATTGTAGAAACTAAAACCGTGGTCAAAATAGTTTCTTGGATCATTTATGACTCTTAGACGAGGTCTAATATTAACTATATCTAGGAACACATAATAATAAAGGCGGAATATTCAAACATAGAATCAATCATTATTATGAACAAGATTTTATATTCATAATCTCTAATAAAAATAATCAACAGCCCCAATCCTACTTGATCAAGGTAGAACGACCTTGAGGCTGTACCAAACAACTAACTCTAACTAAACCCTAGGCGTCCATTGTAGTAACTCGACGCCTAGACACACACACACACACACCTTTTTACTCGACTACATTATGGAAGACTTGAAGAATAAAATCCTACGCCCTATGTCTCTTTATATCGAGAGATATTAGGGTTTACAAAATACTACGAAGGACTAATAAATAAAACTCCTTTTGCAAGCAAGTCCTTCTCCATCTTTTGTAGAATTCCTTCTTGTCACTTCAAGCCCTTCATGTTTCATTCTTCTTGTTTTGTATCATCAAATCAATAATAGACCCAATAATCTTCCCCTATTTGATGATGACAAAACAAACACGAATCTTGTACGAATTTCCCTAGACGAAGTAGAGAAATTGAGATAAAATCTCACCATGAATGAAACAATCTTGTCTTCCCCTTGATTCATGCAATGCCACTCCAACATCTCTTCAACATCTCTTCCCCTTTTTGTTATCAACAAATAGGGAACATGCAAATAATGATCTTGACCACCACGAACCAATACCACACTTCTAATCAAAGCCTTCCAATGTTTCAAATTGCCCTCCATGAAGAACACCAAAATACTTACGAAAAATGAATCCAAAACAATAGAAACTCCAACTAGTAGTAGTAATAATGATCAACAATAGTAAAAATCAAACACTTCCCCTTGAGTGGTGCATGTAGATCAAATGATTAAACACATCATTAGATACTTCCCCTGAAATCAATGTGTTTACCATCTCTTGAATCTTCAAATTCTGTAGGCTTCTTGTAATGATTACTGATGAAGAAAACCAAATATAACGAACTTGATGAAGAAGTAGATCAACCCAAACTTGTGTCTTATGTCTTGTACTTAGTATGTGACTCCAAACTCATACCAGAACAACAATAGTATAAGTAGACCACAACCTCTTGACAAAATCCTCAACTAATATGAGACACTGAGCACTACAATGTAACTCCTTTAAGTGATAGCCAATGTATGCATAGAGCATTGATGCGTATAGTCTATACTCGGGTCACGAACCCGAGCATTAAACATCATTAACATTTAAACCCACTACGTGTGGGCTACTATGATAATGGTTTGGGCTCACGAGGCCCAAACCCAAAGTTATTTATCGATTAGATATAGGATATCTCCTAATAAGGAGATATATATCGAATATCCGATATCGGTGGACACACCAAAGAGTGAGGAACACGAAACCTTATCGGTTTCGTATGTATATATATAGGGCATCATAGCTCTCGTCAGAGGTACGACTTACAACCCTAATTCTTCACATAACCCTAAAATTGATTACTTACTCTCACGCCGGAGGATAATCGTGGGAGACAATCCCACGATAAGCCTAACGGTGTTTGTTTGCTCTCTTAGTGCGCAGATCTCAAGCATTAAGATCTAATTGGTACGAGAACAGGAACCCAAACAAGGAACGCCCAACTTTTGTATCAACAAGTGGCGCCATCCGTGGGACCCTACACTAAGAACTAGGATGACGAAACACAAAAACTCAGGCCAGCGGACTCCGCAGTTGGAAAAAACGTGTGGTGACCCCACAAGGAAGAACCACCAAGATTCAAGCTCTAGACAGGCCTCTGGGACAACCAGCGTGCCTGGTCATCAAGCATCGGGCCCAACCCTAATTCTCCCAACAGTAGAATTACCCGCACTGAAGAACTTCAGCGCACCCTCTTCAATACTCCCCATCAAACGGCACCTAACGTGGACAACACTGTGCCGCCAGGCGCGCCTAACCGGGATAGGGGGCCTAATACCGAAGCAGAGATCGTTGCGCTGGAGGAGGATACGCCTGAGTTAACGCTAAGTAATTTTGTAGCTCAAAATTACGAAACCTTAACTAACCTCATGCAAGAGGAGGCCAGAAGAAGGTCAAGTCAGAGCCTACAAGCTCGGCTTAACTTTAACGAAACATCCCCATCGCGCTACCAGGAGCGCGAAAACAATGAAAGGCGTACCAATGTCCGCGCTAGACTTGGTACAGCATCCGATTCACAATACTCGGAGGAATACGAAGATAATGAGAGGCGTACCAATGTCCACTATAGACTTGGTAATCGCAGAATCCAAGATAGACTTGGACGGCAACGCTCACCGAGCGAGAGCTCTTCGAGATCTGGAAGCAGGAGAGTCCATGATAGACTGGGAAAACGAATACCCCCAAGAGAAAGCTCCTCAAGCTCGGACTCCGAGGAAAAATGGCGCAAGCGCCGCAAAAGGGACGATTCTTCCTCAAGCAACTCCTCGGACAACGAGGACAAAGAAACAGGACATTGGAAGTCCAGAGGAAGACATCGCGAGGAAGAAGACGAAGATATATCCCTTCCTTGGCGCCGCCAAAAGGTGGATGCATTCACACGGCGCATCAGCGATTATTCGGATCACAAGAAAAGGCGCATGCCCGCCAATGTTAAAACATATGACGGAACAGGTGATCCTGACGATCACCTAAAAATTTTCGATCCGCTGCTACTATCGAAAATTGGCCACAACCTGTGTGGTGCCATATGTTTAACTCCACATTAGTAGGGAATGCGCGAACTTGGTTTAGCAAGCTTCCACGAAGAAGCATAGACGGGTTTGAAGAATTGCGAAAAGCATTCCGCGTAAACTTCACTCAGAGAAAGAAGTGCGCCAAGAACCCTGTGGAATTGGCCAGAGTAAAACAGCGCCAAGAGGAATCAACGAGCGCTTACATGGAGTGCTTCAAGGATGAGTGTATACACGTCAAGGCGTGTCCTGAAGTACTAAAAATCTCAGGGTTCATGAATGGGATTAATAATCCAGAACTCATCAGGAAGCTAAATGATAAGGTTCCTCAAACCTTCGATGAACTAATGAAGCGCACAAGGTCCTTCATCCAAGGAGAAGCCGCCGCCGCAGATAGCAAAAAAGGATACTCGAATTACAGACCGCAAGAATAGTCAAGGAGACAATCCAATGACCAGAGCGGTAATCGGAATAAAAACTATCACAACGAGGGAGGCACACGGGGAAACGACAAGTATACCCCGTTGACAAAAACTCCAAGAGAGATATTTGCAACAGAAGGTGCAAACTGCCCTAAACCCCCACCAATGCGCACCCCAGAGGGAAAGCGCGCCGGGAATGGATATTGCGAATATCACGGACAGAAGGGCCACACCACAAATGAGTGCGTCCAATTGCGCCAACTAATTGACAAATTGGTGAAAGAGGGCAGGATGGACCACTTAGTAAAGAACATCAAAGATGGGAAAGACAGGCAGAAGACTGCGGATAAAAAGGAAGCACCTAAAGATAAAGCTGACACAATATACATGATACAATCATGGAAACGCAAAGTCAAGCAAAAAGTCAGCCAAATGTTTTCTTCCGGTAATGAAATCTCTTTTCCCACTTTGACTGCGGACAACGCAGTGGCGGAGCCACTCACCATCGAAATAAATGCGGGGGCTCACGACATCCATCGTATGTACGTTGATGGAGGAGCATCCGCAGAAATAGTGTACGAACATTGTTTCAAGAGATTACGACCCGAGATACAAAGCGAACTAGTCCCCGCCGCGACATCATTAACGGGCTTCACGGGAGAAAAGATATGGCCAATAGGACAACTACGGCTGCTAGTTAGGATCGGTAATAAGGAGCACTCCACAAAAGCGT
>LBNU01009484.1:49194-61578 GCA_014162995.1 Artemisia annua
GCACTACATTACGGTGACATATCAAAGCATGTACACGACATACAACATAAGTAATACAAAAGAATTCAAAGGTTACAAAGTAATAATATGAAATACAAGGTTACAAATGAGAAATAAAAATAAAATGCTAAGTCTGCAATATAATCTCTTCTAGTCATCTCTAATTAGAATAATAACTATCAAGGTGAAGTCCACTAAGCTATTATGCACTCCTTCCACTCATATCCCAGCTTCCCTCTAAAACCTGCCGGAGAGAAGGAAACGCGGCATGAGCTTAAAAAGCCCAGGAACAGATATAACACAAACGAAGTAATATATAAACAGAAAGAATACTGAATAAGGTATTAAAGGGATAACAGAATGTAATCAAAGGTTAAGTATGAAATAGTTGATGAGGTAAGGTAAGGGCGTTAATGTCATCAACCACCGAGCCCGAAACAGATATAATCGCCTTCATTAATGCCTTCATCAATAATCATAATCATATACTCCTCATAATCATACTAGAGGGGAGACCTCTCAGATAATCAGACAATAATGAGGGTGTCCTCATATGGGTGGATAGCTAGCTCCCAGAATTTGTGAAGGACGTGTATTGCAGCATCAAGCCACATTCACTCAGACAAAATCATATCTATCATATCAGAAACAGAAACAGAAACAGGATCTAGGATGCATCCATCACGCCCTACCCAATTCACATGCAGAACCAAATCAAAGGGAGTGGCAGAACATCACTCTACTGCCCTAGAGTCATGTCAGATGGTGCATCCCTGACCCGACATGGAACCCCATGCCCTAGTGAATAAATTTGGCTCGGTGTCAAACTAGAATAGGTCAAACCAGAATGTCATAATGACGGCAGATCATAGGTCATCATAATAATCCAGACATAAATATATATCATAGGTTCATATCATAAGGTCCAAATCAGAAAGGTTCAGATAACAAAGGTTCCATCACAGAAAAAGGTTCAGAAATAAAATGGGTATCATAGCAATGGCATAGGGAACCCATAAACAAAGGAAAATATCAGAATAAGGTAGAAAGGTTCATATCAATGGTTCAAGGTTTTACAAGTGTGAAGTTTTCATAAGGGAAAACAGATTTAAGAGGTTTTTTTCATTTCATTTAAAACATGATTTCAACAAAGTATTTCTCTAAAATGTTTTTAGCCGGACGTTAATATCATGTTAAAGAGAATCATTTCCACACGTTTTGTGTCATATCATCCAGTTATTAATTTCCAAGTGTTTTCATTACATAAATTAGTCATAATTCAACTGAACAGAGACATCAGTAAGAACACAAGATAAGATCAGAATAGGGGTAGAGAAAACGATTCAGAGTCATAAAGGAAACTGGTGGGGGGGGGGGATGTTAAAACTTGTAGTTGACCAAAGTATGTATGAAATGAAAGAAAGATAATTTTTGTGGTAATTAAATCTTGGTTATTGAATGCTAATTTGTGTTCAGTGTTCAGTTTCAGCTTCCTCCTTTTTTTATTTTATTTTTATTATTTTTTTTGCTGCATACTAATCTGATAAATTAGTTGGGACAAAAATATGAATTGCAACTTAAACTTTTTTTTATACTAGCAGTTCAGTGAATGCAACTAGTTGTGACAAAAAAAATGAACTAAACATTAAACTTAACGTTAAACTGATAAATATATGAACTTAAGTTGAAATTTGCCATAAATTGCATACTGTTATTGCTAACTGTTGGAATTATATAACATGACATATCATAAATATAAACAATAAACATCAAGTACACATGCGGAAGCGTTATAACAAGATCACATAATGCATAATCAATTAACCGAATAATAAATTGTAAACGTATAGTTTGATTCTAACCCGAACAAGAATCAATAAAATGCAATTCTTCAAATCAAGAACCCTAATTAGGGTTTATAGGATTAAAAGAATTACCCCTTACCGATTTTGTAATTCAATCCAAGAATACTAACAATAGTGTGTTAGTATCACGTTCTTGTACACACGTACTATTAACGATTCGATGTGAATGCTAGTTCTTGATCAAAATAGATTTACCAAACACTTTGTAATGTTCAAGGTTACTCGCAAATCCCTTTACTTGGAGCTTCACTCGTCGACCTATGAACAAGAGAGGAGAAAAGAAGAAGTTTGGCCTTATTGAAATCAAGTGTACCAAGGGATGAATACATAGTGATATATTTATACCCTTATGGTTGAGATCAAGTTTACAATGGTTTCCGATGTGGGATTCCACTGTTTTGCCATAAACAAGCCCAAGAGAGGATTTCTAGAACCTTCTCTTGTCTTGTATTATTTTCTTCGTATCCCGTTGACATTTACCGACCGTTAGTCAATTCTATTAATTACCTAACGTTATTTAGTCATTTATTGTGAATTAAATAATTAAATATAACATTTTATATTAATTATTTAAACATCGAGTCTCATACGTAAAGTGTGCAATCCCGTGATCTCGAGTTCGATCCTAACATACGACTACTAAAATAATGTCCATAAACTAACAGCTCACACTTGGACATATTTTAATAGTGTAATCACATCAGTTAGCTTCTAGCAACATTTCGATGCTTCTAGTACAACTCGAGTAAGGCTCCTGGAAAAACCTTTTAATGATTTATTATTATTATTATCCTTTTGTTTCTAATACCACGTTAATAAGAATATGGATCATAGTCATTCCTTAATTAACCATTATGTTTCTCGTTGTTTGTGATAGATCAAGATTACCAAATCATCTGAACATATTCAGGGAAGATCTTGGACATGGTCATGCAAACATCTTGACAACTCTATGAGGGGCCCAACAGTATTAAACTCCAAAAATAAATTTGAAGGAACAAATTTTGTATTGACTACAAGCAAAACCCATGAACTTTGTAACACTTCCGAAAACAACCCTTATAACTACCAATTACGTATAACGTTAAGTTGTTCCACAAAAATGCACTACATTCATGACAGTTATCTTGTATCTCAAGTCTGAGGATAACTTCTTAGGATTTACTTAATGACAAGATCCATAAAGTAACATCATGTAGTTGGGATAAGTCCTATTTTCGATATGATTGAATATCATCTGAAATGGCATGTCCACGTATTAATATACTTTTAAGTATATTACACCAAACTCAAATTTGTCTTAATTTAATAATATTCTCATATTATTAACCGACAACGGACAATATAGAATAACATTTATTCACGGATTTAAACATGCAAATATATGACACAATTTATTATTAATAAAAACAAACGTACCAAGTGTTGTGAACAAGAATTGATGGAATGAATATTCTTCTTATTGATCATTAACTATGAGATTTACAAAGAGTATATATAGACAAACATTAGGGCAAAAACCCTAATAGCTAACATGGGCCGTGGGCCTATTATGGGTTATATGGACATCCACTAATAATTATCCATAACACTCCCTCTTGGATGTCCATATTGTTAATACGCATAGGGAATGCTGCCTCATTAAAAACCTTGTCAGGAAAACCCAGTGGGACAAAACCATGACTAAGGACAAAAAGAGTGCAGCGCGTATTATCTCCCTCTGATGACTACATCACTTGATATCTTGTAAATAGGTCAACGAAATCATCACTTGAATGAGAAGTGTCTTGTCGCCGTTGATGTAATGTTTCTTGAATATAGCAAGGTATGCTAAATTATCTTCATGCAATAGTTGCTATCTTCTTTCCAGAATTTATGTATGTTTTGATGAAGTCGCCTTGATTGTTTGCTCTATCGAATGCCAGGAAAAATAGCCGCCACTTGTAACAATATATCCATGTTGAGATCGATCATGGTAAGTTAAACATATATCCTGCATCTGCAAAACTAACTAAACTTGTTTTGACGGGTTACTAAAATATAAACCCATATCCTTTGTACCTTGAAAATATTGAAATATTTGCTTTACCTTGGTTCAATTTGATCAACTATTATTCTCGAGAATTTTAAATCATGACATGTGTTCCATGCATTCTATATTCCTTAAGGAATCTCAACATCAAACGAGCTCTTGTATTATTATGTTAGACGCATACTTATTTCTTATATTGCCAGACTTATACAATATTAAACTACATTATTGGATCCACCACATGTGAACATGCATCTCCATGATCATTTACAAGTCTTTGAGAAAATTTACGTGTGCCATCACTTGTACCTTATGCATAATTTTATTTCATTTTCTCATAAAGACCAATGTGTGTCCAATAATTCATATGTACGGACTTCAAGTCCCAGTAACCATGTCTCGTCATAAGAGACTAAATCTTTCATTAGCTCTTTGCGTCTTTTCTTCTTTTGGCCATTCATTTATACATATGCACTTCCTGCAGGTATGCTTCCATGATCCTCACCATGATTATAGTGCTATCTTATTTATTTACATAATCATTACCATATCGACGTCGATTCATTACTTTTCGATTCCACACTTTACTAGACATTATATATCATTTATTGAGATCTCATAGTTTTTATATACCCGGGGTTTTTTAATAACCTTCATGTCTAGTGTCTCTTGACTATTATGGGGTCTTATTACCTCGATTTGACCATCTTAACTTTCTTGCCCCATTTCATTTATTCATTCGAGGACTTTACTTGGAATCGATTAGTCTATCATGCTGCAGCCATGCCATAGACTCACTACCAATCATTTATTTTCATGTTGGGACATACATTATAATTGGAGCAATAGCAGCGTAATATGATCTAGTCACTTTCTTTAGGTCACTAAACATGTCTGGCATTTACTAGATCTGGAATATTATCTGTCCCTTGAACTTTAAGTTTATTTTTTTTATTAATGTGAGGATCAACATTTCTATCATAATTCATTCCATATCCCTCGCTGCTCATTCTCTCCCCCTGAATGAATTATCCATTACTACATCCCATTGTTGTGCGTTGTGGTGGATTTACTCTAACATATGTTGCACAATTATAATGTCTCACATGGGAATATGGTTTGTGACCAACACCATTCTAACGGGGAGGATTCATTATAGATTGTTGGCAAGATGCGAATTCATATGTCATAACATGCCCCATAAACTATAATTTTTGTTCTCACAACATAATTGGCTTTGCAATCAACTGAAGACGTTTTATGAACGTTTCAACAAAAGCAATTCGTGTATGAACATGGGCTACTTTTATGTTCAACACTTATTCCAATAATCGCCCAACATATGGAAGTATTTACCACCAATTCCAAAGATACAATCTGGAAAACCATGCCCGCATTTTATAAGCCGAGCCATTAATCACGCTAACCTTAAGTTGCGTCTTTGATGATTATTTTGACGATGCATCGATTTTAAAACTCAAAATGATCCACATGGCGGATTTATAGGCCTACATACATCCCCTTCATATTCTTTCCAAAACATTATAGGACAAAGTCCTTATTTTAATGTGGTAATGATAAATGAACAATTAACTTCCATTCCATTGAGAACAATCAAAACTATCTTTGAAGAAACTTATGGTTCTTCTATAAATTTCGCATCATCATTGATCCGGGATGGTCCAACCGGTCATGCCAATTACTACAATAATCTTGGTTCATAAACTTATAGTTTATGACCACATGTGGTTTAATTGCACTTGACTTTTATGTAAAATCGAATAATATATTATACATTATCACATTTAAACTTATATAGCACTACCAATGGCCCAACGACCATAATGTTAATATTATGCATGCAATTACATTAACTTCAATCATGTTCTTAACTACGATATCCTTCTAATATTGATAAAATCTCTTCATACTCGATTCAAACAGTGGAGCATCTTCAATTGGACAGGTTAATTATATTTTACTAAGAGCTCGTTTATAAATTTATTGGCTATATACCGCATTCCTTAGTTTCAAATAAGTTTAGCATATAAAACACAAAACATATAAAAAACAAAACTATTTTCAAAGCCTTCTCAAAAAAAATATACACAAAGCTCAAAGTATATGATAAACACATATGAACAACTCAGTAACTTTTCAAAAGTTTTTGTAAAACATATATATTCAACCAACTTGTTTCAATAAACCATTCATGCTCAATTACTCA
The DNA here is from genome assembly GCA_014162995.1 of Artemisia annua. Classification (NCBI taxonomy): domain Eukaryota; kingdom Viridiplantae; phylum Streptophyta; class Magnoliopsida; order Asterales; family Asteraceae; genus Artemisia; species Artemisia annua. Next base: position 55,319 of record LBNU01009484.1, read on the forward strand.
TATTGTATAAGAATGAGTTTGCTAACATAAAAATAATAATATTAGATACCAACTAAAAAATGAAGTACGTGACTTAAGTAACAATAATACTCATCATCTATAGTGTCTACCATAATGATCACTAGTTAAACGTACATGTAACAATTCCAATTTACTTTAGTTATGATAAAAATATTAGCAACTTAAATCCAATAATAACGAGTGTTTATCAAATGTCAACAGACTAACACATTCCAATAAGATACCAATAAATAATTTTCAAGATAACATTTAAAGGCAAATTTATGCTTCTATATATTCACATAAAGTAAAAATCATTTAAAAGTCACAGTAAAAATATGTTCACAAATAACAGAGATAATCACTTGGAAGCAGAAAGCATATCAATCTATAGAAAAACAACCAATTAATATAAAATCTTCAACAATATCTGAGTATCAATGTGTAAAACTTTTATTCGAGTAATAATTAGTCATTATTATTACTATTATTATTTATTGAACCACTCTAAGCAAATACAACTTACTACTCCGTATATGTTATAGGTGATCAATATTTTAGATGGCGCAAATTACAATAGGTAAATTAATAGTTACAATACCTTTAACAAATTGATACTGAGATCAACAAACAATAAACAAATAAAGATATCTATAAGCATGGATTGACAAAATCAATGTAAAAAAAAATAACAAATCTCCTCGATCTTTTTATTTTATCCGTATTCAGTTATCACCGATTAATCTTTAGTTTATGTAACAGATTAACACTCGTAGAAAAAGCACGTAATCAAGATGATAACCTCATATATTATAAATGTCAAATAGGTTAATATCAAACTCATATGAGAATAGTATCAATCACAGAATTATAATAAAACTAATGATCTATTATTAGTATCACTGTCGTTCTTGCATCTCGAATGGAATTATTATTTATATTAATATAGTAACAACATTCATGTGATCAGAATATAACAATAATTATGAAAACCTTTGTAATTATACTAATAGGTAATGCATGTTATAAGAAAATAAAAACATTGCATGTATACATAGAGCCTATATAAATACGAAGTACATAAATCTGGAATACGTAAACAAATCAACACAAATAATATGTCGTACCTCATGCATAATTACCTATAGGTATATTCAGTATTGCAAGATAAGTAGCATAGGTACAAAACAATTCTACCACATACAATTTAACAGTCATAAATCAATGACACATTTATTATTTATTTATTTATTTATTATTATTATTATTATTTTGCTTTCAAATTATATATCTATTAGATAAGATTTTTAAAATAAACAAATTTTATAAGCACAACTGATGACTAGTGATGACGAATAGAAACATGTCCCACGCAAACATCAAACAAAGGTAAAAAACATCATCTACAATTAGGCTAAGTTTTATTTATTTATTTTATTATAGATAACCACTAATATTCATATTCTAATACCCTTTAGTACCCTAGTGATCAAGTAACCAAAGAACCTTACTAAAAAAAATAAGTCTGTCGTTTAAAAAAAATTTCAGTTAAATAAAAGATCAATCAGTAAACAAATTAAAACATATGACAGAACTAATGTTACCGTCAACTAAGTGGATGATATAACATGAAGGACGTACCAGGGTGAATCGACAACATTAAAAAAAAATTGAGAGCGTGCTGATAACGTGTTGTGAACAAGAATTGATGGAATGAATATTCTTCTTATTGATCATTAACTATGAGATTTACAAAGAGTATATATAGACAAACATTAGGGCAAAAACCCTAATAGCTAACATGGGCCGTGGGCCTATTATGGGTTATATGGACATCCACTAATAATTATCCATAACACCAAGTACTTTAATTCATTATAAGTAATAATTGTTTAACATCCCTTATTCGAATACTATATAGATCAATGCATGATAACTCTAGTTGATGAATTATGTCTCAGGTAATGACATTCATACTTGTTGACAAGACATAAATCATCCAACTTTGATCTATTCGGAATTTTGAGAATACTTATTTAAGAATTCAACTTGTGAAGTTCTTGTATGTGCATACTCAACTATTTTGATAATGTCACATAATATTTCATAAATTGTGTGTCATCCTTAACCACCAATTTATGATAATCAAACTTTCAAAACATTTTAAAGTTGAAAGTATTCTTATTCTTTAATATATATAATGCAACTATGCTTTAGTAAGCACAACTAGTAGATATGGCTAAGGATAAAATCCTTACCATGACTAGTATTGAGTGTCGTCTCAATTTCATTTAGCATCATCGTATGCAAACAACAATATGCTCTTTAAAATTTTCGTAAACATTAATATATATTGTGTAATGTTTGATGCCTTCCAAACATTCAAGTTTGTCAGCTATGACAATTTTCACAACAATTGAAAAATTGTTCATCTACAGAATCTGGAAGCTATTCCAGGCTAAGGATGTGATTCTATATCCAAACATATTCCTACACAAGTTATCTAATAACTTTCAATTAGATATCAATGTTGTCAAATCATCTTATATTTAAGCATGATACAACAATAACATGATGTACATGAAAAATCCTCGAGTCATACTTAGATTTTATTCATGTTCTACATATCCATTTAGATATTCCAAATGATATATCATGTTCTACTAGATACATTTACCGCCCATGTTTATTAAATAATAAAATTTTATTTCAAGATCGTATGTCTTATTTACTAAATCTTTCAAGTAAAGTTCCATTCCAAACTAAGACTTAATATTTTACTTATATGGAATGTTACTTCTTATATGTTTTACAACATATATGATTTAGGAAATTAAACATAATACTCCCACTAGTTTTCAGGAATACTTAGAAATTATCTTATTTTAATTATAAATCAAAACATGGATTTAATAATTAAACATAAGAATAATCTCCTAAATGCATGCATTTATCCATTCATGGATTATTGCATTTTGTAACTTTCAAAGATTTATTTGAATTCATAACTCCTTTTGATTACTTATCATCCTCGCTCAAGTAATCACTCAAGAAAGAGTTTTGATATTCCATTGTCAATTTCATATTAATAAAATGTGACAATCATAATCTTTATATATTTAATGTGATAGAATATCCAATCACAGTTAATTGCTTAAATATGATTAATAATCTTGTCATAAGACATGCATTAAATACGTGTACAATATTGTCCATATGATTTCTATATAAAGATTTAAACCACAAGGGTTACCTTATCTTTTAAGAAACTCATATTCATTTTCTAGTCTAACTATTAAGATAAACCAAGTTTCAAAATTGATTATCTTTACGGACATCATCTTAATCATTCATAGTATTTGTACTTTACCCAATTCCATATTTGGTAACTTATCATAAAATAGTTCTCAACATATTAATCAAATATTTGAGATATCCTTGCGGATCTATGAATGAGAATTCCACCATCTTGAGGTTTAACATTTCCATGTCTAGCCTCATCATGATATTCACTAGTTTATTTTAGAATATTATGTATCTTGTAATTTTATCCTTTAAAGATCAAAACTCTCACTTGCTTTTAGTAATTTAAAGACTATCTATAAATACTTAGCAAATAGAGTAACAATACAATGTTCTCTTTTGGGACATTACAAAACACAATGACAGTTCATGACATTTATTTATTAATAACCTACTCGTAAGTAGTTTAACAAATTCATAACTTCATTTTAAGAGTTAATGTGATTCATCACATTTCATCATATGATGGTGTCTTATTAATCTTCTAGGTTGGAGTCTTATTGAGTATATTCAATCCATACTCAATTTTCTAACCTTGATAACTTTTGAAAGAAAAGAAGTTATAGTTATAAGAAAACATAAACTGTTATCATCTCACTATACGCATTGGCGCATCTATTAAGGGGCAAGGGGGGGGGGCGCCCAACCCCCCGAAATTTTTTTTGCGATGTAGGGGGTATATAGTTTTCGTGTAGAAAAATTTCGGTATATTCGGTTTCGACCCCCCATTTTAATTGTGAATTTTTTTTATTTATTAAGCAATAAAATTGATCAATTACATTTTACATAAGCCCATCTACCCAATAACCCAAACTAAAATACATTACATAATTTTTATATAACCCACTAAAAGAAAAAAATAAATAAAACCGGCCCACTAAAAGAAAAAAAAATAGAACTGGAACATTGAACCAACACAAACAATAACAATTAACAAAGTAACAAACCAAATAATCATCCCAAACCCTCCCAACCTTCTGTCCTTCTGGCTCCTCCGCTGTCCTGCAGTCCCGCCGGCGCCCACCTCCGACCACCGCCGACAGGCGACCAGCCTCCGCAGTCCGCACATATTAGGTTAGTTGTCTACTTGTCTTTAAATGATTAGATCTATCTACTTATCTTTTATTTAGGGATTTAGTAGAATTCAAGGGTCTTAAAGGTCGAAAGGCTGAACTCTAATTTCTTCAATGAATCGAACCAGGTACCAACCGTTTGTCTCCTTTTTAATGTTTAGTTGTCTTGGACAAATGTTTAGTTTTTTAGTGATTGAAACTTTTTTTTATATAATAATAGTATTTAATTTTTGACCCGACCCGAATCGAATCACCGACCCGAACATATTACCCGAAAAATAGCGTTAGGAAAAAAAAATTTAGATCCCGACCCCCCACTGAAAATTTTCAAGCTTCGCCACTGACTATACGTTATAAGTCATTCAATAATTTAATGACTTCATGTATATGTCTTAATTAGAAAACATAACAAGATAACGTCTTACTTTATTATAAGTCTTGTAACAATTAAAAGACTTTATGTTTATATCTTTACAATGAAACATAAACATGTTTAACTAAAGTAATTATAAACAACATCTCTTGGTTTCAATAGTATTTCCAAGTTAATTTATTACTTCACAATAATGTAACACAACATTATTTCTTCATTTATTTATGTCATTCCAAAAATACATAAATATTCAAATTGAAGTAGCATTAGATTACTTTATTAATTTATGTCATTCCAATAATTCATAAATATAAAAATTAAAGTAGTCTTGATATCATATTGACACATGTTCTAATAGGTATCTAATTTAGAAACTACAAATTAACGTAATCCATTACATCAGTTGATCTGCTAGTAATAAAAGTATGAATTTACCTTTCCATTGTAATCTAGCCAAGTTCTCACATGACGTAAATTACAACTTCAAGTGTTTCTTAAATTAGATGCGTATAAGCCCTATTATAACGTTAGTCTCTTACCTTGCAGTCAAGAGAATCCTTTAAATCATATCTTTATGAGTTGTTTCTTGCACACAATTAAATATAACATTTCTCCCACTTGTGCATGGAACAACCTCATATAGTTGATAAACAACACGCCATGCATTTGTTTATGTGATCAATATGATTGTGTCATATATTTCAGCATAACAAGTAGATGTAGAACAACAATGTCTAGTAAGGAAACGTACAAGACTAACCTTAAAAGTATGAGTGTCTACTTTTGGAAAGTAATTATCTTTAGCTACCAAAATGTCAAAACTTACTCCCACCGAATTAAAGATCATTACAATAATTCCTTACTCAATAATAAGTACACAATACTCCCACTGAATTTGACAACATTGTAAGTGTTTCATATCTAGTGAAAGAAAATAATGTGCCTTAACTTTCCAACACCTTTGAATGTCCATACGTAACTATTACTTATGCATTAAAGTATGCATTCTACTACGTTAATGATAGAATAACCACCAATGCTATTAACTTGAAAAATTGGGCATGCAATTTCTTCCTTAACAGGTCTACCATCCCACAATGTATGTAGAACCTCAACTAGATAAATATACTAGTTTGTCTTTTACCATTTTGCGGTAATTAGTCTAGCTTCTAACTTTAATAACTCATAAAGTTCTAGTTAACCAAATATCATATTTGTTACTAAGAATTTAATCACCAAATGAGGGTGATGAAATAGAAATGAGCAATTCTTAACTATTAAAGTTTGCCATGAGTTATACATAAGAATTTAGACATATCTAATATTCCTATTATCCTTTCTCATTCATGAAAAGGAATAGGATTGTGTCTCACTATTCTTTCATAGAAAGGAGACTTCCTTTGTCTTTTAAGTAAATTTTTTCTTAATCAAACATATGTTTGAAAACAGAACGAGATCAATTTACCCTAAGCCCATACGTTGTTTACGGTTTTAACGTTGCATTTAATACA
>LBNU01009487.1:0-18448 GCA_014162995.1 Artemisia annua
ATCCACCGTTCTAGAGGCGCTCATCCTTCTCCAACGAAACTTGGTATGGGAAGGGAAAGTCAAATGGAAAGATAGCAGAATCAATCCAAAAGAACTTTTCCCTCCAATTGGGAAGCTTATCACCTTTCTTTGCAAAACATTGAACGCGCCTACGCGCTTCGTGAACGTTATCCACCCGTTTAACCACGTTGTGCGATAAAACGCACGGAAAAGGTGGAGGGTGGGAGGAATTGCCAAATAACGACAATTAACCTCGAAATTGGATATTTTCCCAGCGCCTAGGGGGTGCAACTGGGAAATAGGAATGCTATAGTATACAAGGATATCCCTCAGGAATACGGTGATGGGCCCAGCGCGATAGTTCGCCCATTCGAAAATCGCTTGTATACACCCACCTTCCCTACGGGGTAATCCTCTATGGTATCTTCCGGATCTGGCACCACCGAGTTCAGATCCAAGGGTATATAATAATCCGTGGAGAACTGTTGAAGTTCATCCTCGGATATATTAGAGTGGCACTCTTCCAACTGAATAACCATTTTTCAAGCGTGGGCGCAGGTTACCTTGGTTTAGAAAATGAGGGTTGCGGCGGAATTTTGCTGTTTTTGAGAGAAACTTGCTCTTTTACTGTGAAAAACACGTAAAAATGTGGAGGTATTTATATGTTTCTCACCTACACCACCGATGACTGACACGTGGATCCCACTAACTCAGAATATGTGGCTTGGGGTTTGAAACGGTACGGGACACGTGGATAGTGTTTCCGTTTCTCGAGGTGAAGGATTTAAACCTTTTCAACTAGATTCATTGCACATCCCTTTTGGCGGCAAACGACTTGAATTCTTCCCGCGCACGAGTTGGGAATAATTTGGGCATTGTTAGTCTAGCATCCGCACTCTTTGTCGCGCGCACACTAGACTGGGGGGACATGATGACGTATAGTCTACACCGGGTCACGGACCCGATTAGTAAACAATACTAATATTTAAGCCCGCTACGCGTGGCCCAGATTCATGACGGTTGGACTACCAACTGGGTGGCTTTGGCCCATAAGGCCTAAGCCCAAAACATATTTATGGAACGGATAAAGGGATATCTTCTAAACAAGGAAGATATTCACTAAAGAACATTTAATAAATAAATACTGAACGGAAAGTGAATGTAACGCTAGTGACTGTCTAAGAGCAAGGGGTATGGTGAATACCCAAAGCTTTTCATTTGGGGCTCACCGAGTGTCACCTCACTTCAATACTCCCACTTCAAAATACATCCTCTATCATAACACAAAACAAACTCTTCATTTGGGACAAAACAAACTCTTCATTTGGGCTCCACCCACCCACACAAAACAACCTCTTCAACGGACATATCTGCAAAAATGTTTTGTCTTTCGTGTTTCACTTCCCCGGCGAGCAGCAAGTGGCGAGCGAACGGCGATGTGGGCCGGTGTGACGGCGAGCAAACGGCGAGCTCGGCGAGCTTGCCACGTCTGAACGGCGAGCATGCCAATATCACCATACTCATTGCTCTAATTACATTAGAGGAAAAATTGGCACTCAAAATTTCTTGGGCTTCATTTGACAGTACAAGATTTGGGCTTCCTACGACCTACTAATGGCACACTTTCAACGGGAATTCATACATGCTATTTCATGCCAAGATTGTATACTCACAAAATGGTCCACGAGATTTACAAGAAATAATCAAATTTCTTATAGAATTAAACCAAAAAAAATAATAATAATAATAAAAAAAAAAAATCACACTTTTCCCTCCTCATTTGCTCACCATGAACAAGATAACATATTACATGTATAACGCACTCGTAATCTCTTTTTAGCAAGTTTTACAAGATAAGCATGTTCATGATCTTCCACAAACTATGCAACTTCATATGCAAAAAAAAATGATGCATACATCTTACTCCTTTGAGATGTATGCCGTCGTATGGAAATAATTCTAGGACTCGAGCTTCAGACAAAGATGGCAGAATCCAGAAAACAAAATATTCGGTCATTTCACTTCCAGTAGCAAAAGAAACCAGATTAAATAAAAAATCAACAAAAAACCCTGCAAAATAGAGCAAAAGAAATTCAGGGTGAACGGATATATAAGGAACAAGATATATACTATCACAGGAAATATGTTCTAAATAGATTCTGCAACAGAAATAAATTTCAACAAATGAAAAAAATATAAACAACCATCATACTTTTAACACAAATATTTCTAGATAAGCATAGAAAGATCTCAGCAAGTGCTGGTTATATATACCAAGCAAGTTCCAACCATTTGAGCAAGCCGTGGTTAGTGACACTGAACAAGCATTGTCATAGTAACAAATCATTCCTATGTACATCTTTTCTGGTGTTTTGGAATTGCAAAACGGGTATGCAACAAACAAAGCCAAGGGAAAAATAAAAACATGACAACAAAATATATATGGTTTGGACTAAGGAAAGATCTATGCTCACGGCCGCACTAGGTAGAGGTATGTTACAAGGGATTGTAGTCATAAGCAGAGAATGAGACTCTCGGACTCGCATAAGGCCAAAAGTATTGAGACTGTATGAATGTCAGGTGACAATTAGACTCCACACCTCATATAGATATCCTAGGTATGCCTATTTCTTCATGTTACATATTTGTGTGTTTACCTCACCTTCCACACTTGGTTCCATTTTCCGATATTTCTGTTAGTTGCCATCATCAAAATATTCATCATGCCTGATGCCTCCCTATATATTTATATTTTGTTAAAACTTTGGAATTTATTAATGAAGCAACTTAACTCCCTAATTTTTCGCAAAGCTAGGCAAGTTTAAAATGTCTTTTTAACTGTATTTCATTCCTAACTTCTGTTGCAATTCTTTGTATGCTTTACCTACAGCTTATCTTACTACACTATTTTTATCCCGAAAGAGTCGAAATACCTGTAACACCTTGTTACCTTCCATCTTAGTTAGTGTATGTTTGTGCAATCTTCTCAACAATCTTACATCTACGCCAAACCTTCTTGCATCATTTTTTCTTTTTCTTAAAAGTCTTCAACTTGCTCATTCTACCTTCATCCTTAACTTTACTTTGTAAAACCATTTAATTCTTAAAGGTGTCAACTTTAACACTGCCGCTCTATATATTGCAGAGAACTACCATATGCTAATAACATAATAATCAGATGCTGCAAAGTCCATTTATGGCCACATTTAACTTAAGATGCAATTAGTTGCCAAAAAGATAGGCGCTCTTGATTAATGATTATGCAGGATGCTATTAAAATAACTGTAGTTATTACCTATCTTCCTTGACAACAACGTACTCGAGCAATGAGCAAATTACACAGTGTGCTCCAACATTGCTCCTTAGAACTTCCCAAGATAAAGTATAGAAACTTCAGTAATGCTCCATGAGAGAATGTAATTTTGGGACCCTTCGCCTAAACAATGGTTCCAACCGAAACAATGGAACACCAGTCTGCCAACGTTTTGTATCAAACATCTCATTCCATGCCTGAACTATTTCATCAATTTTGAAACTAAGACCTGCAGCAATACAATTTTCCACAAAAAATTAATTGTGTTATTATAAAAAAAAAATAATGTTTTATACAAAGTTGCCTAATTTACCTTCCAAAGCTGTTCCATTGGAGCAGTGATTCTTTATAATAACAGTTATATCCGTTTCTGATGCACCCGCAAGTTCAAACTTTTCAACTGCAACTTCCAAACATTCTTCCCATGACGGCAAGCTTAACTTAAATTCCATAACGGATCGTTCATAAAGCAATGTACCCCATAAAATATATATCTGAGATTTTATATTTACAGCTTGCTCCGCTGCTTCATCAGCAGACACATCTTTTAAAATCCCTTCTAACCCAACATTCATCAATTCAACTCTATGTTTATCAGATAAACCCAATCCATTTAGCCGCCGTTCTTCCATTTCTTCACAAATCTGCATACCCTTTTCCATGTTATCTTCCGCTTTATTGTAAAGTTCCAGAATTTGTATACAATTCTTTTCTTCTATATTAGATTTGCTCCCGATGGCATAGTACCATGAGAGCTTAGCTTGTTCAAACTGCTGCAGCCCGAGTGCCAAGTGTCCTTCATAGAAATCAGGCTTAACCTTTAGTGACTCTTCATATCTTCTTCCGGCTTTCACGTATTCCATTTGGGCCCATTCATATCCAATTTTTACTTGTTCTGCTACTAATTCCTTAGTTCCGTCTTCTGCAACGGCCACCCCTTTTCTTGCCTTGTTCAAGTGCACGTTCCCCCAATTAAAGAAAGCTAGAGCCGACATTTCTTTGAATTTTTCACCCGCAATATCAAAAATGTTTTGCGATATTTCAGTTGTGACAGTATCTTCCATTATTGCAGCGGAAAATAATTCCATTCCCACCTCGTGAAGATCCAGATATGGATTAGTATCAATTCCAACATGGTTCTTGAATACTTTTGCAAACTCGACAACCCATTCCTCAATACAATTTTTTCCCTTTCCAGTTTCCCCGGTTTTTGCCACATCATGAGTACTAGATATTAAGCTGTCAGGGTTAGAAACTTGATCTTTTTTCAACCCCTCATATAACGGCTCTTTATCATAACTAACTTCAACCAAATACAATCTAAAACTACCTTGAGGATCACTCAACTCCTCAGCCACTCTCAGCTCAGAAGTAGTCAAAATAGTAACTAAATCGCCTTCTTGATCTTTATACTTAATAAGCACACCATCTAGACCCGGATATCGTTCCCTTATTATCTCTCTCACCAATCCAATACTACAATTGACCGGTAACTCCACCCACCTAAGATCATCTCCAAGCACCATCTTCACACTCCTCGTTACAACTTTTTCATCTACCACGCTCGTTTTATCACTTACCTTCTTCTTTTTTACCTTCTTTTTCACAATTTTAACTTTCTTAACCAAACTAGGCTCGATATGTTCATCAGCCAAACGAACACCATTATCTTCCACTCCCATACCCTTCTTAACCAAGCCCTCAACTTCCAACGCACTTAAATTATTCGGTTCCATAGTTAAAACATTCGTAACATCCTTCAAAGCCAAATCAAACTTACTTAAAGCAATATGACACCTCGCTCGAGTTAACAACGCTTTACTATACTTAGGCGCAACTTCTAGAGCTAAATTACATTCATGTATAGCTCTAGGATACTCACCAACCCCTAACTTCATATAACAACTCGCCATTTGACTACGTAAGTAAGCAACATCTATATGATTACTAGGTAACAACTTAAGTGCTTTTTCATATTTCAACATTGCACCTTCATTATCATTGTTCCGAAACAACTTATTTCCTTCTTCTTTTATTTCTTGTGACATTTGAATAAAGACAGCAGTGTCTTCATCTATGTTTTTCGAAGAAGCTCGATCTGATGAAGATGTTTTGTTGTGTTTAGCTTTTTCGGTACTAGATTGCGATTTCTTCGTCTTAATAGGTTTCCCCATCTCTATACCACAAATGAAACTCAATGAACTGAATTGAAATAACTATAGCAATGAATATAAAAATTTTTACAAGATGAAAAAAGAAAGAAAAATTAAAGAAAATGAATCATTAATTATTTATTAGCCTAATTTTGTGGGGTAGTGTTTGTATGAAAGAGGAATTTTCAAATTTGGCGGAATTTTTTTTTATATTCTATAGAGTAAATTGCATTTTGGTCCTTGTGGTTTGACCAAATTGTAGGATTGGTCCCCAACTTTTCAAAAGTTCAACGATAGTCCTCTTTTTGAGTTTTAGATTGCATATTTGGTCATTGGGACAAAGTTAAATGACTAATATACCCTTTGTTTTCTTTAGAAGAAGACAAGGTTAATTTCGTCATTCACATCAATTGAGAACTAAAAATGCAATTCAAACTTTAAAATGGGGACTATCGCTGCACTTTATCAAACCTGCAACTTGGCCAAACTACAGAGACCAAAAATGCAATTTACTCTATTCTATATTTATGAATTATTAAGATATGGTGGAAAGCAAAAGTGCACCAACCTGTAATTTGAATTATTTAAATTAAATATAAAAAAGATGTGTTGTTAATGGAGGACAAAGCCAGCGATAAAATGGTTGATAGAAACGTCATTTCGCACCTCAAGTTCGAGCTGTGACGGACCCACTATTACTAGACAAGGAGTATAGTTTATAAAATAAAAAAGTTATATATTGTATTCGTGTAATGGTTTGGTTTTTTCAGGAATTATAGAAGTATCGATAGTTGTTTACATGAAATTTCTTGGCAAGTTTGCATTTACTCAACGACATATAACATCTTTAACATCGTTAGTCAATTACTTGACCAAGGAATACAACGGTTACTATAGAACGTATAATTATGTACTTATGTTACACGGGATAATCATGCTAGTCCTCATTTCTAATGACGCATATTCGTATAGAGAATGGGTGTTGTTAGAGTTATATTTAGTGGATATTGACATCCTCCTTTGACAAGACAATTCCTCTAGTGGATATTGGCACCTCTATTGATATAAAGTATAAACCAAGATCACACGCCTCTAATGTGGTCACTCGAAGAGCTTCTGCAACGATATTGAATAGAAGATAAGAAAGGGGTCTCCTTGCCCAAGGCCCCGTTCTATGTGAAATTCCGAAGTCAGAGTTTCATTCACAAGAACGGAGGCCAAGCCCGAATCTAAGCAACCTCTGATTCAAGAGATCAGTTTGGCACTAAATCCCATTTGGCTCATAATATCCAAAAGAATTTTTTAGTGAACAACCTAAGATTTTAGCGAAATCCACCTTATAGATCATAATATCATATCCAATTTCAATGCATTATCAGTGACTTATGAATCTATCTAAATTTTCAATGCATTATCAGTGCTTATGAGTCATATAATTTAGTCAAGCCGACACCTCACTGATGCTATTAGTTTCTCTCGAACTATTTGACATCCTAATGATTTGTTGACATTTCCCCATGATACTTTATACCAGTCATCACAAAGGTTTAAGTGGACATTGCGTGAAACGTTCATGGCATGATTTGTGCACCAGATACTACGAATAATTTGCATGATTCGTTTCTTATCATAAGTCTTACATGATTAATTTATAAAGGCTTCTAGGAGTTGATCAAAAATTGCGGCATGAGACATTCACATATGAATGTGATGATATTTCCTTGTAAAGTTGTAACGTTCACATAAATGCCTAGTCAACCATGCATGCATCTTGGATTCAATTTTAAAGGGAAAAACGTGACTAATTCTAGCGCTCAAATCAGCTTTTAGACCATGGGGTATCATGGCTTGGCTTCACGCCAGATCTAATATGGCCACCAAAGTGGAGGCGCTATCTTCATGTGATGATACCCTCACCTCCCAAAATCTTCTCTAGCGGCTAGCGCCACTCAATTGGCAAAAAAAAAAAAAAAAAAAAAAAAAAAANTCATTCACCCCGGTAAAATGTATTACACCAAAAAACATTGAAGTACAACGGATGAGAGTGACATCCCTCATCTCAGTCCCTTAGGACACTTACAGACTCTAACATAAGAATGACAAACCATTCTTATAACTTACCAAACAAACAAAAGAAACGTTGAAGTACAATGGATATGGATGAAATCCCATATCTAAGCCCGTTACATAGGCGAAATTGCATACATAACAAGACACTACCATTTCTTAAAAATAAGAAAAATCACTACCAAGTAGACAAATCCTTGAATCTTCAAATCGTCATAGTAGTTCAAACTTCCAGCTTCAACCAATTGCATCTTTATTAGTATCAAGCAGAATGCATAATCTAATAACCTAATAAGAATGACTTCCGTCGCAAATCAAATTTGAAGCATAAACATGGTCTAATCGACCCAACCTTCCAGCATATCCGAACTTGAACCAATCTTCCAAACAATACGAGTGAAACACATGAAGACATCCAATGATCAAGTAACAAATGCAACACACCTCCCATGTCATGACCATAGCAGAATACATGTCCTTAGAGGCAACACATAGGTTAACGAACCCTTAGAGGCAACACAATTCGAATCAGCAGCAGATTAACATAAGATGTAACATTAAATCCACCCAATAACCTGAACGAATAGCATAAAACCAGCTCCAACCACATGCAATCAACATAGCTCAACCCATTATCTAGCATTATGCACAAGAATCCAGCATCACCGCCCATGTCAATCAATACATGCCCATGGAGACAACACATAGAACAACACACGGTGGTTATGTAACACGATCCAATTACTAGGGTCATAGAACCAACAGACCCTAGCTTAAACGTACATCAATTAGCAGCAAAACCAGATCGCATCCCACCCATCATAATCAACACTAGAGTTTTTGAACAAAAACCCTAATAACATAACTTCCATCTCTCCCACAACCCACTACCATGGCAGAAACATCATGATAATGACCAATGAACAATCAACAACCCCTTACAAAGGATTGACTTCCATTAACAATCAGATTCATCATCACCAACATGCAAACCAACCCCCACCAGAACGCACCATGTTAAATTAAATTGATCAATAATCATGAACACGCTACGATCTCCAACCAATCAACAAAGTATCATATACCAGCATGCAATAATAACGAAACCCTAAAAAGGTTCCGAATCAATGGAAAACAAAAACTGATATACGTACATCTCCAGCTAGAAGATCGAAAAAAGATAATCCCATGTAGTCAATACGATCAAGCCAGACCATAAGAAACCCTAACAAACGATTACAAAACTAATAGTAATCGTTAAGGGTAATAAAACCCTCAAGCGATCACCCAAGAAATAAACAGAATAGTAATCGTTACACAATTAATCTAAACCCTAAATAATGATTCGATTAAAACCGACTATAGGAAAAAACGTTTAGGGTTTAGATTTAATGAATGAGATCGACCCTTAAATATATATGAACGATTGTAAAGAACCGTCATATGAATCATGGATAAAAGGGTGTGATTAAATAACACTTGGTGATTTAAAAACCCTAACCAACAATTCCCCCTAAATGAAGAAAACCGATTGAATAAGGGTTGAAAAAACGCCAAGTTAAGGAGAACTCCTGATCAGATAAGAGTGCAAAACGGCACCAGCCACCCTTAATAGAAGATTAATACCCTAATTAGGGATTAAACTGGCCGGATAATATAGGAGGGTGGCGGCCGGAATTCTCCACAAGGGAGAGAGAACGCTTAGGGTTTTTTTTTTTTTTTTTTTAAAATTCCCTTAGCAAGACTCAAAGAATTGGTGGTTTATTTAACTTCGAACAATTTTCTCATTTTGGCATCATTGAACAGTTTTTTGGGTTGAGGAAGAGATAAAAGGTTGATTTATTTTTGGGTGTCATTTGTGGTTTATTAGCTTGAAAGAAAGATCAAAATAGAATGGTTGTTTTTGTGGTTTAGCTTCGAAGGAGATGAAGCAAAAAAGAGAGAGAGCAAAAAAGAAGAATTGGTGGTTTGGTTTTTTTTATGAGAATATATGTTTAGTGGGTTGGTATAAAAGGGATAATGTTTATTTATTTTGGTGTGACTATATAAGAGAGTGATATTTACCTCATCAAATATACGTTGCTATTTTTACACAAGTTTCTCTATTAAAACACATACACATACTCCTCACGGTTAATACCGATGGGGCTGCCGGAACGCCAAGCCATGCTCATCAACAAGAAAAAAGATGCAATAATGGCAAAATATTTTCAAGAACCTCCACAAAATTAAGCTATTGTATTTTTTAAAGTTTCATATTGTTTTTAATTTTTTTCGTATGTTTTTTTTTTTTTTTTTATGTTTTTTCGTATTTTTTAAGTTCGTATTGTATTTTTATTTGAATTAATGAAATTAAGTTTGTTTGAAAAAAAATGTAAAAGAAAATAAAATTTGAGGAGAGTAGGGCCCAAATGGCATGTTATGAGTGAGTGGGTGTTTTAGTGGATGAGTGTTAAAAGTGGAGATGCTGAGGTGGCGCTGAAAAGGGGAATTTGGCATGCCATGATACCCCATGGTCTTATATGGCTATGTTTGGCGCAAAGCTTTTTGAAGCTTTTTGAGGCAATGAGCGGTGAGAAATGAGCTTTTTGATTATTAGTGTTCATTTGGCATGAGAGTTGTGAGCTTTGCTATTTTTTAGGAAAGCTCATTTTTCCAATGCTTCTTTATGAAGCGGTGAGCAGTGAGCTTTGGCTACTGCTTACAGCTACTGCTGACAGCTCACTACTACTGTTACTGCTCACTGCTACTGTTACTGCTCACTGCTACTTTTTCCAATGCTTCAAAAGAATCAGCTTTTATACAAGGGATTTGCTATAGTACCTCACAATTTTTTTTATCAGTTTTTGTTTCGTACGTTTTGTTAGTTTAATTTTTTGACTTCTTAACTTATATTTTCTGTTCCATATTTTCAGGTTTATAGTATTTTAATATAAACAAAATTATAAAATTAAAGAAGAAATAAAATAAAAAATAATAAGAAAAAGAGAAAATCCGAGAGTACAACTTGTAAAAAGAGGGGAGTCCTTGTAACCTGCCCTTTATATAAACAATGTTTTTGGGTGTCAGGTGCCTGCGCCATAATTTCTCTTTATTAACATCGCGACTTTAGACATACTAGTAATAGTTAGAGCATGCACAACCATAACTTGTGTTAAATTTTAACACAGTGCCACGTCAGCGCTACATCAGCTTTAACATATTCACCTTAACTCACAAAAAAACACCCACAATCATAACTCAGCTTTAACTCAACTATTTTCAAATTCAACCCCTAAACTAAAACTAACAATTCATTTGATAAACCACGTAACATTAAATCTTAAAAATTACAATATATATATATATATATATATATATATATATATATATATATATATATATATATATATATATATATATATATATATATATATATATATATATATATATATAAAACTTAAAATAACAATTACAACGATTAAAAAAACCGAAACATAGGAAATTTAAACCATACGAATTACAACTACTTATTCATCGTCTTCGGAATATTCTTCTTCCTGTTGTTGTTGGCGTTGAAGATGTTTCTGCCAAACATGTTCCATAAGGTCTTGTT
This sequence comes from Artemisia annua, assembly GCA_014162995.1. Classification (NCBI taxonomy): domain Eukaryota; kingdom Viridiplantae; phylum Streptophyta; class Magnoliopsida; order Asterales; family Asteraceae; genus Artemisia; species Artemisia annua. The sequence goes on from LBNU01009487.1 coordinate 11,129, forward strand.
GGAGTTGAGTATGCATTTCTGAATCGTGCATTTCCCTTGCCTTGCGACGCTGGGTATCACATCTGTCGACCCACCTTTGTTGCCTCAAATGTGGTGCTGAATCCACCCACATTTCGCCACACTCACGGAGTGTAAACTTTTGATCTTTTAAAATCATGTTATGCAAAATAATGCAGGTATACATGATTCGTTGTATCTTGACAATTTCTAGTGCATGTGCTGTTGTTGTAGTATACCCCAACGTCCTTGAAGCACACCAAAAGTACGTTCGACATTCTTTCGTGCACTTTCTTGCTTCCTTTTAAAATAACTATGTTTCTCATCAGTCGTTGCCGAGAAGGATTTGACGAAAGTTGCCCATTGTGGGTAAATTCCGTCAGCTAAGTAATACCCCTGTTCATACCTTCTTCCATTTACCATATAGAGTGCCCTTGGGGATTCGTTAGCAAGAATGTCGTTGAACAAATTAGAGTTATCTAAAACATTAATATCATTATTTGCCCCTGTCATACCAAAAAAGGCATGTCAAATCCACAAATCTTGCGAAGCAACAACTTCAAACATTATTGTTGGGTATCTTTTATCACCCCTACCAAATTGCCCCTGCCAGCCACCGGACAATTTTTCCATGCCCAATGCATACAATCAATGCTACCAAGCATTCCCAGAAAACCATGTTCACGCTCATGCTTTTCATAAATACTTTGAACGTCAGACCATGTTGGTTTTCTTAAAAACTCAGGCATAAACAAATCCATAATACACATGTTAAAATTATCAAGACATGCACGTGAAGTACTCTCACCCATTTGCAAATACTCATCAAACGCATCGGGTGAGCTGCCGTATGCCAATTGGCGTATGGCAGATGTACACTTCATAAGAGCACTAATACTCATACGACCCGTAGCGTCGGGTCCTACACTAAAGTATTTAAAATGATCTGGAAGAGGATCGGATTCATAAGATTCAATACCTTTGACTATTTGTAGAAATAGTTTTCGGCTCATACGAAATCTTCTACGGAAATTACGGGGCGTATACTTACAACCTTGAACGAAATAGTTGTTTAGCAAACGTACTTCAGCAAGCTCACGTTCACGAAATATGTGGGTACGAGCCACCTGAGGATGAGCTGCTTCTTGTTATAAGCATTGTTGATACTCGTACGCGGCAATCATAAACTCGATATCCGTTTCGTCATCTATGTCTGACCAGCTCCGAGATAATTCGGCACTTCGATTTGGATCCATTGTGAATGAAGAAGGTTTTTTTTCTTATAGAGGAAGTATAAAGACTTGAGAATTAGTAGTGGATGTGTGAAAAAAAATTATGTGTTTAGTTGTTAGGCAATATAGCCGTTATATAAACTCTAGGGGCTGAAAAAAAACGGCTATATTTTTGCCCGTTGGAGGGGGTGAAGTGATTTTTTTTTTAACCAAACACGCCTTAACTCGGCGTTAATTCGTTCACATGGGACGTTAACGCGGCCTTAACGCCGATGCATGCAACGTTTAACTCGACCTTAACGCGCGTTAAATGAGCTTTAACGTCGGTGGGGTGTTATGGTTGTGCATGCTCTTATATGCTTTTGACAACCATGTTAAAAATATAAATTGCAAATATGATAATGATAAATTCTAATAAGTAAAGTTTGTGGTAATTAATATTAGCGAAAATATTACATTTACATAAGTCGAAATACAAAATAAAAAATCAAATAAATTTGAATACTAAATTGTAAATTACTATTTATTGAATAGTGACTGTTAATAAAAGCGAATTATATAAAAATGCATCCAACTTACACCGGAAAACAGAACCAATGAAAGAAGGTGGCCGGTGCTCAGCCACACCATACTAGCCCATTAATCCTAACTCTATGTTGTAAAATTATCCCATATCCCATTATTTAAGAGATTGCTTTCAAGGTGTCCCCCTCATAATTCTTGATAGTGAATGGTTACGACTTACGACAGACTATTGAATCATTCGTCATTGGCTATCTACTTCCATTTATTATGCAATTGTTTGTTCATTGCTTTTTTCCATGTAAATCCATTTAATATTGATACCCATTCTTCTATACTCATGTTTTATCATGTTTTATCAGTTTTCATATTTTTGCATTCAATTTTCAAAGTCAGAGTTGGGCAAATGTATAGAGTTTTAGAACAGCTTCATTTCTACTTCAAATTTTAATTGAAAACTTTGCTGTGAATTTCTTACAGGCTATTACTATGCAATCTTGTTTGGTGTATGTAAAATATGCTTGTCGACAATATAGTTTGAGATATATGTTAAACTGATTTTTGATACTAACACCATGCACTTGCCGGAGGTCTCATTGGAAGCAGTCTCTCTACTTTCGGGTTTATCCTGGGGTAGGGGTATGATCTGTCTACATTCTACCTCTCCCATACCCTGCCCCGGCGGGATTGGGTTTTGTTGTTGTTGTTGTTGTTGTTGTATTTTTGATACTAACAAAGTTAGTTTATGACTCAGGGTATGTTTGCAAAACTAGTTTTATGTTGTAAGTTGTAAACTGTAAGTTGCAAGCTATAAACTTAAAAGCTTTTAACATGAGCTACAAGCTATATCTTTTTCTTCAATAAAAGTGTTTGGTAAATTAGTTGTTAAATGTAATTATAAGCTGTATTTTTTTCTTCAATAAAAGTAATTTTATATTTTAACAGCTCCGAAATATTTTAAAAGCTTCATGAATCAACTTTTCATTTTCGAACTACTTGTTTAAAATAAAAGCTTAAAGTTGATTCATCCAAACGAAGCTACTTGTTTTGGAAGAGATTATTTTTGTAACAAAAAGCTTACAGCTCTATAAAAGCAGCGTACCAAACAGGCCCAATTGATTAACATGAATTTAATTAACATAAGACTGAGGATCGGTGTGACTTTATTAACGCGTGTTCATCTCATAATTTATTTGTTTATCTTAGATATTCTAAAAAAAATAAAGTTTGAACGCCCCTCAACTTCAGATCCTGGTTCTGCCCTGCTTATACTTAATTTCAATTTAAAGTACACCATAATTTTTTTTTTCTCCAATTAGTGTACTATTTTTTAATGCAATTGAGACTATGAATGGGGTTTCGAGTCATTTAGCCCGTTACCCAATTTTCATGCGATTTTTCCAATGATCATTTATTCCGACGACCCACCACCACTACAACCCACCACCACCATCTTTATCTATCACCACCACAACTTTTGTCTATCATCATTACCACCACCACCTTCATCTATGACCACAACCCACCAACGCCACCGCAACAGCCACCACCTGTAGGGGTGCAATCGAGTCAAGCCGAGCTCAAGCTCAACAAGGCTTGAGCTTGGCTTGAAAGAAAAACACTAGGCTTGAGCTTAGCTTGATAGCTTGTCAAGCTTTTATTATCCAGGCTTGAGCTTGGCTTGAGTAGGTTTCGAGTAAAGCTTGAGCTCGGCTTGAAAAGCTTGAATGTATGCAAAAATACTGTATTCCATAGCTAAACTCAATAATAAATATATGTATAAAGTAAAACAAGCTAAAACCATATTTGAAAACCAAATTAGATTGATTTAACACTAATAAAACCAAGAACAACATTCTCGTACCCAAGCCGAACATCATAATGAAACATAAGCCATAGTACTAATTAAGGTTCAAATGTCTAAAACATATCAACAAAATATATCCCGTGAGGCTTGATACGAGCTCGAGCTAAGCCCTTATAATTAGCTTAACAACCAAATTTGCTCCTAATTACTTATATGAAATTTATGTGAAAATATCTATATTAAAGCTTGATAAAAGCTTGATACGAGCTCGAGCCAAGCTATCCAAAGCTTGAGCTTGGCTTGTTAAATGTTTCGAGCTAATTTTTGGGCTTGAGCTTGGGCTTGAGCTTGATAAAAGCTTGACTCGATCGAGCCAAGCTCGAGCTCGAGCTCGAGTTGCTTGATAATAGCTTGACTTGATTGCAGCCCTAGCCACCTGTCACAACCCGCCGAAGGCGGAAACGCGAGGTGCGACACATTCAATATACATAGCCAAAGAGATATAGTACAATACCATAATTAAAATTTAAGAAAATGTACCACATTACAATGTCATTCAAGCCGACTTCGACTATTAAAACATAAGTTTAGTTTTCAAAAGATAGCATTTCATTACATAATGACTAATGATGACTCGTGACGGCTCCTTTATTCAAAAGTCTTCTTAACTTAAGCTTACCAACGATCACCTGAAATGCATGAGAAAACGGGTCAACTATGAAAATAGTTGGTGAGTACACAGGTTTTATTCAGGACGAAAACCATTTTTGAGAAAATCCGTATGGCAAATGTCCTGTCAACCCATCTTGTTACGAGTCCCACTCATACAAGACTTGTAACATACAAGTTCATAAACATTTCCATAATAAAAATAGGGCCGTGGTAGTTAATACACACATGGTCATGACAATTTACAATAAAAATGCCTCGTATATAATAAAGTATGCGGCAATGCCCCAAAAGTAAATAATATGCATTCCGTAGACAGGGGAATGAGAAGTTGGCTGACCTCTAATAGCGCTATCCATAATACCTACTGCCCCACACAAGGAGGCCGTACGAACGAAACGTATAAATTGGAGTGCGAACGGCAAACCAATCGGGGACTAACAATGCGAATGTACTGTTTGTACGGATAGTACATCATAACAACTATTTTATACTATCAATCAAGACTGCTCTGAATAGGGGAGACTCGGCACTGCTCCGAACATGGGAGACTTTAGGTCAAGAACATATGGTACATTAAATTCAAAACAAGTCATAAATTCATAATTTAGTCCAAGAGTTTAAGTCAAGTTCAAAAGTTCAAGTCAAGTTATAAAGGTCAAGTCAAGTCAAAGGAGTTCAAATATATGTCATAAAGTTCAAACAATATAATTTAAGTTTAAGTTCATGCATTCCACCCCAAATAAATAAAACGATAAAAAGGGGGTTCGTGTATACTCACCTCAAGGAAAGCAGTCTGAATAGGAAAAAGTCAAATAATATGAGTGAGCATTACCGACACGCGACCTATAGTAGTATGGCAAGTCTTAGCTCGTAATTTAAATATGTAAAAAAAAATGTTTGCATCATTGTTGCTTGTGTGGCATCATCTAAGTTTAAAATAGTTTTGTAAATATTGGCTATCATTGGCTTTCGGAAGTGCTTAAGTAATCATGAACAAATAATAAAAAGTATCGAAACGAATAGTCTTTGGTTCATCCATAACCGAAAGACGATGTACGTAAAGTAGTCGCATATAGACGAATTCGAGTTATAAAAAGGTCGTTTAAAAGTGTATATATTTACATAAGCAAATATTAGTTGATGATAAAAGTATGTAAAAGTTATACTTTAAGTAATGGTTTTAATAGAGTTTATATTAAAAATACACTTATAATATAGGACTTTTAGAAAATCTGGCATGACCCGTGTATATGTTTATACGTAGTGACCAAGTGTCACGATGAATAATATATTGCTTTTATTAAAACAAGTTTTGTTTAGTTTGAATATATCATTATATGCTAAATGGATTGATGATTTGAAAACTTAAGCTTTTGATTATAGTTACGGTTTATCATAATATTTATAAAATATGTCTAGTAAAATTGAGTATGTCGGAAATAATATCGAGAACGAGTAGACAAGTGGGTCGTGAAGGAGTCCCGAGATAGGCCGATGAAGACAAGTAATTTGACTCTACTCGTGTCACAAACCGAGTATACATTACACCACACCATTTGTTAATTTATATCACAAAATTTTTATATCCGATTTATATTACAGTTTCAAATACACCATTTTTAGTCAGTGGGCTTTGACCCAAAACAATTTAACACCACTAGTGTAAATGGGTCACGGCCCAAAAGGAAATAAACCATATCTTGGCCTGTTGTGCCTTGGCACCAGTCCACCCCATACTAACCCAATTATAGGATTTGATTTACAAAAATTCGGACTTCCTGCTTGCTTCGTGGCAGCCAAAACAAAGGAAAAGAAATGCAGTATGTTTGACAACACCATTTTTTTTTAACTCTCTTTCAAAAACCAAAACTGGAATAAGTTTGGACACTCCTAGGATCGAGCTTGAGATCTCTCGGTGTGGTGGTGTCGCAAAGATGGGCAGGCAAAGGAGCAAAACGAACATCTCACCATAAGCAATTTAACCACTATTAATTTGTATCTAAAATTACCAGTTAACAATTTTAATCTTTCCAACAACTTAAATGATTATAACCAAAACCTAAAAAATTTACTCCCATCGTGATTCGACCACAGCGGGTCTCAACGTAAACTCAAAACCGACCACAATAAAACCAAATAAAATCAAAACCGAATAAGCTAATATCAACAAAATAAGCACTACCAAACCAACAAGCCAATCAGTAGAAAAAAAAGGAACATAGCTATGCCACACAAGTTTTTATTTACTCTGAACCAAAATAGTTCCAAGTTAATGTATAAATCGACACAAACCAAATATCCATACATGGTTTACAATCGAATCAAATAACAGAAATTCACAAGTTCGATTGAAAGAAAAGAAAAGTAATAGAATTAAGGTTTACTAACGAGTCACGACGACTACAAAGATCAAAGGAAAATCAAGATCCTTATAGTAGAGGATGAGGCGATTAACAAGGTGTTCAAGATGGACCAGAAGAATTCGAATCCGCTTGTATAAAGCAACACCTACCACAGCTATCTCTTGTATTTGATGTGTTTTGTTTGAGTGGTGGGTTGGCATTTGTGAACCGATTGAGTTATAAGGAGTTATCACAAGGAAGGTTTGTCCCTCCCCATCACGTGTGGCAGTCGATTGGTAGCCCAAAAGGGTATAGCTTCATTATAGCCTTGTCACCCTCTTGTATTTTAGTGTTGACTTCGAAACTGGACAAGGAAGAGAGAATCCTGCCTGCGATTGTTTGGGACCATATGGAGCTTTATGGTCATCAATGGTGTCGGATCTGCCCATGGCAGTTGTGGGGATGGTTTGTAGCAGAAGAGTGAGAGGGAGAAGAAAAAAAAAGGCGTGATATGCGTGATAAGTGTGAGGGTATGATGAGTATGTAAATACTCATCATTTTTCTATCATCTGAACTGCCAAAACATCCAAAAACACCAAATAATGCATCAAAATAGTGAAAATATTCCAAAAGTGTGTTTTATGTGTTCTAGATGCAAAATGTTTGAAAACAAATGAAAAACAAACAAAGTTTGCACAATTGGCAGTTTCAGTCCCCCATCTTTCACAAATTGTCAAAACTAGTCCCT
>LBNU01009487.1:22416-67749 GCA_014162995.1 Artemisia annua
TAGTTCTATAGTTGGTAAACATTTTCAAACATCGAATATCCATTATGGTTTTATACACTGTGTTCGTAGATATATGTATAGGTTTGAATGGTCATACCTTTCATTATATACGTCTGCACTTTTTAAATACTCCGTATTTGTTTTTGTTGGTTTATGTAATTTTGGAGGGCAGTGATGATGGGTTGAAGTGGTAGTCACCTCCTATCTGCATAAAGATTCGTACTATAGAACAATTGATTGCAAGATCCAGCTTTTTATGTGCTTTTAAGTTTTAAACTTTGCAAAATCTACTCCATGCAAGAAAATACGACCTACTATTCTATACTTTCACTACTACGTACTCATGCTAATATATTATTTTGTTCAACCTTTCATTATTATTAATCAGCAACGCATCTTTAATCATTTTATCTTAATAATTTCTGCATCTTCATGCATGCTAGTACAATTGATTTGTGTTTAGTTTAGAAAGTCTGATCTTTGCATCTTACTAATTATTTTATGAATTATACATAAATTCTTGTACAACTCTGCTTAAAACAACTTATTAACTGAAATTTCACATTCTTGATATTTTTCTTGTTGAAAATATTGAATAATGAAGTGCAGGGATTCTTGCATTCAGAAAATGGTTGTTACAAATAATATCTACACTTTTGTAGTGTTTGGGACGTTGTAACGAGAGTATGAATGAGAAATATCATTACGACGGAATGAAAATATTATGTTTGTTTTACGATTATAGAATTCAAAAACTCATGAAATCACCCATTACATCAAAAACCACCATTTTCATTCATTAGGATCTTTTTTTTTTTTTTTTTTTTTTTCATTACATTTGAAATAAAATCATAATTTATAAAAGCCCTTTATTAACTTTCCACCAAACAAAAAAATATATCATCGAAGGTAATTTTAGTCTTTTCATTATCAATTGCATTCCATTTTATCATAACAACTAAACATAATTATAACCGTATTACGTCATTTTCATTATTCCATTCATTCCATTGCGACGTTCATTTCATTCCGTCGCTACTTTATTCCGGCATACCAAACAGACCCTTTATATCCGAGCCGTATATAAGGGCGTGCGAGGTGCGCTACCCCACATGGCCTCTAAGTTTTAGTGGCCTCAAAATATATTTCTTTATATAATTGTAGCCTCAAAAGTCATTTCTAATATCAAAATCTTGAGGATATATGAAATTTTATTCTAAATATTTGTTAAAACTTTACTTCAAGTGCGTGAAAGTGATGGAAAACTCATAAATATTAAAGCTAGATAGTTAAAGTATACTTTTTTATTTATCGTATAAGCGGTTTTGCACAGGGCCTCTGACAGCGCAGCTATGGCCACTGCTTTATATGCAGAAAATGTTTTGAATTTATTTTTAAGTGAACACTGTTTTATTACTTATATATGCATGAAATTTGCTTATAAATTTTAAAGACTTTTTGTTAAGTTAGGAACGTGAATATTTCCATAAATTATACACGTACTCATAAGCTATGATCGAAAGGCGCAAACGACATTTCTTGTGTACGTGCTGTTAAGTTTTTTCAAATCAAACTTGATAACTTCCCATGACACTTTTGATTAGTAAAGATTGGCCTTAATTAAATCATATGTTCATAACACCCAAATTTTAATTTATATAAGCCGGAAAATGCATACAATCTGAAGTGTTTATCATCATCTTGTGTAGAAGCATCAACAAGTCATCTGAAACACAAGGAGACTTGGCCGAGAGTCATGACACTGAAACCAAAAGGAGAAGGGTGAGAGACATCGGATTAAGCATTATTCATAGCACCACACTCTTGCTGAAGCCCTAAAACAATGCGATGAAAAGAAAGAGAGATGTCACTGCGACCACGAGCTAATGGAACTCAAACTACAAAGGCTTTCCCTAGAAGAAACACGAAATGATTGGTTTGCGTACGTCTAGTTTGGTATACCGGAATCAGAATAAAGGAGTGGTTTTATTCCGAATAAAAATGTTTGTTTCATGACTATGAATTATTTGAATGAATGTCATATCCAAATATTGAGGCATACTCCAAACCCACCAAAAGATCATCTTTACAGATCTATCAAATATCCACAACTCCACAAGCTTTTAATTTCTCATACATTATTTTCTAAATTAAAAATCCAATTATCATTCAATTGTTAAGAAAAAAATACTTACAAAAGATGATGCACGTCACACCCATGATTGTTGACTATCTCGGTTTCAAATTTTATATGGTTTTTTTGGTCATTGTAGTTACTATCACAAATGCCACAAAGAAGGAAGAAGGTGATTGGGTTTGTGTTTATGCATATATTGTGATTTTTTTTCTTTTATCATTATATTGCTTTTTTTCATTGTTGCATGACTATGTAACTCTTTTGATACCCAAATCTTTCCAAATTGTGAAGAACGGTGGGATCACCCTGGTTCCATGCATACTAAGGATGCCAACCGGACCCTCCCCAAAGATCCGGCTTTAGGCAATGAACCCTGTCCCAATGACTTTACTTATTAGGAAGTGGCCTTTGAACCCTGACCATTTTGAACCAAACATTTGTATTGGATTTGACATCTCAATCAATACCCATTTCCATTCTACTCTAGTATGCAAACCAAACGGCACCTCAGTAACATTGAATGAACAATACGCAAAGTTTAATAACCTTTTTAAAAAAAAGAGTAAAGGTGAGTAACTTATTGCGTAACATATTTATATATGTATATATCCTTATTAAATTTTCTTTCTATCAATTTTAAATAGTACTAGAAAATAATTGTCCAATAGAAACCATTTGCTAGTGATCAATCTGTATATAATGCTACTATCAACAACAGTCTAAACATGTGACTGTAATGCCAAAACAATGTCTCAACTTCCCAACACATCCTCCAGTACCACACCAGTACCACCACAGCCACCATACAAAAACTATCACATAACCAGCCATAGTGGTGCCACCACATCCACCACCATAAGAGACTACCGAAAAGGCAACTGGACCCTCGAAGAAACCCTAATCTTGATAACAGCAAAGAAGCTAGACGATGAGCGGCGTATCAGTTCGACCACCACAGGCAATCGTGGAGAACTTCGGTGGAAGTGGGTTGAGAATTATTGTTGGAGTAATGGGTGTCTTCGTAGTCAAAACCAATGTAATGATAAATGGGATAACTTACTTCGTGACTATAAAAAAGTTCGTGAGTATGAACTAAGAGCTCATAATAGTACTAATAATAGTCTACCTTCTTATTGGTCGATGGATAAAGCTCAAAGAAAAGATCGAAATTTGCCTTCTAATATGTTGCTTAATATATATGAGGCATTGAATGAGGTTGTTCAGAAGAAACATCCACCTAATAGACAACAACAAGCTCCTCATCTTCAGCATTATCAGCAGCCTCCTCTAGCTGTGCTTCCACCACCACCATTGCCACCAGCTGCGCCATTGCCTGAAGTGCCTCCTCCTGCTTCAGGTCTTTATATATATATGTCTAGTACTAGCATGATTATAAATGTCACAAGAGTATGAAATTTTTTAACCAATGTCTTATTTATTGCTATATTTCATAAATTTAGGTTAGCTCAAATGTGAACTAGTTAATGTGTGAAAATTTGAAGGTTTCAATTTTGAGTAGGATTTTATCTAGATTGTCCATAATACTTCATGTAGTTTAATAGGATTTGAGATTTTTGCCCTATTTTTATTATTTCAACTTCTAAGAATAGTTGCAGTGAACATACATAATGCGGATGATCGATTCTAACCATAATTAAAAAAAGAACAAAGGTTTATTAGGTTGATGTGGCATCAAGGCTCATTTGAGCAAAATCCGTTTTACATTGCCACCATCCAAAGATGTTTTCTTGATCCAACATAACCATTGTTGTTTTTTTATTAGTAGCAAGTTAAGTTAGTATGTTAAATTTTTGAGAGAGATTCCAATTTGAGGTCAATTAAGCTCTTTTAGGTGATTTGTATACCATTTAGATTAATTTCCCACACCACAAACATCCTAGTGTTATTGTAGCGAAAGCCATTGATAGTATACTTACTCGTGATCGTGGACAAAGTGAAGTCATCTCTTTCAAATATTTAGCATACTAACTTGCTTCTAATAGAAAAACAACAATGGTTATGTTGGACTAGGAAAACATTTTGTTCGAATGAGCCTTGCAGTCACATCAACCTAATAAATTTTTGTTTTTTTAATTATTGTTAGAATCGATCATCAGCATTATGCGTGTTCAATGCAATTATTCTTAGAAGTTGAAATAATAAAAATGGGGCAAAAATCTCAAATCCTATTAAATTACATGAAGTATTATGACAAATGCTACATGAAATAAGCTTTTTCGTTGGTTTGCATATTTTACTGATAAAGAAAAACAAATGTGTAAACAGTAGATATGAAAATAATGTGGTAAAAAAAAATGGAAGGAGGGAGGGGTATGGGTGTCAGAAAAAAGTTGATGAAAGTTTATGCGTCGGTTATAGAAAGAGAGAGAGAGAGATGGTCAAAGATGCAGGTTTGAAAACTCTGTCACACACACACATTCATTGCAATCCCTCCATTTATTGTTCTCTGGATTTTATAGGATGGTACAGTCAAGATGTGTATATGGGATATGTTATCTGGGCCACACTATTTTTGTCCTCTGTTCGGGCTTTGTTTATAATATAACATAGTTTTTTATCAGTTTTTGTTTCGTATTTTATATCAGTTTAATATTTTTATTTATTAAACTTTATATTTTTGATTCCATAATTTCAAATTTATAGTTTTTTTATAAAAAGAAAATTATAAAAATAAATAAATATAAAAACAAAAAGGGTACAAATGGCTTTTTGGGTACTGATAACCACACCGTGTGTATATGTATGGTTTGAATGGTCATACCTTTTATTATGTACGTTTGCACCTTTTAAATATTTTCATATAATTTTGGAGGGTAGTGATGATGGGTTGAAGTAGTGGTCACCTCCTATCTGCATAAAGGTTCGTATAAAGCAGTTGATTGCAAGATCCAGCTTTTTATGTGCTTTTATACTTTGCAAAATCTACTCCATGCAAGAAAATACTTTCACTAATCACTACTACGTACTCATGCTAATATATTATTTTACTCAACCTTTCATTATTAATCAACAACACATCTTTTAATCATTTTATCCTAATAATTTCTGCATCTTCATGCATGTTAGTATTAATTTGTGTTTAGTTTACAAAGTCTGATCTTAATAATTTTTGCATGTTAGTAATTTTTTTATAATTATACATAAATTCTTGTACAAGTCTACTTAAAACAGCTTATTAACATTCTTGATAATATTTTTCTTGTTGAAAATATTGAATAATGAAGTGCAGGTATTCCAATCCTCTTGCATTCAGAAAATGGTTGTCACAAATGATATCTACACTTTATATGCAGAAATGTTTTGTTATTACTTATATATGCATGAAATTTGCTTTTAAATGTTAAAAACTTTATGTTAATTTAGGAGCGTGAATATTTCCATACATGTATACTATGAAGGAAAGGCACAAACGACACTTCTTGCGTGGTGTTAAGTTTTTTCGAATCAAACTTGACAACTTCCCATGACACTTTTGATTAGTAAAGATTGGCCTTAATTAAATCTAATATGTTCATAACGTACACCCAAGTTTTATTTATGTTATAAGTTGGAAAATGCATACATTCTGAAGTGTTTATCATCATCTTCTATAGAAGCATCAGCAGAGTCATCTGAAACGCAAGGAGACTCGGCCGAGAAACATGACACTGAAATCAAAAGGAGAAGGGTGAGAGATATCGGATCAAGCATTATTCATAGCACCACACTCTTGTCTGAAACCCTAAAACAGTGCGATGAAAAGAAAGAGAGACGTCACCGTGAGCTAATGGAACTCGAACGACAAAGGCTTCACCTAGAAGAAACACGAACTGAAGTTAATCGTCAAGGGATGGCTGGTTTGATCACATCTATTAATAAGCTTTCGGATGCTATTCATTCCCTTATTTCAGAAAAGCGTCCATGAGAAACCATGCCCACCATGCATAAGAAATCTGCCTAGCTAGCTGATTGATAATATCTTTCTCTTAAGAACATGCCTAGCTATATAAATTGCATGACCCTATACTTAAGTGATTGCACGTATATATAATTGAAACTGTGAGATTTTTTTAAAGCACTAGGAAGTGTTTATGGCTGTGCTAAGCACGGCCCTGAAACATGTCAATATGTGAAGCGTTGAGAATGAACACACTACTAGAAAAACTGCCAAGAGCAACGGCCCAAAATCGTTGCAACATGACCTAAATAATTGGTTACTAAATGCTGTAAGCAACGATATTACCAATGAAACAGGTTAGTTGCTATATGCCCGTTGCTAAACCACATATCATTGCTAAATGTCTCAGTTCGTTTTAGGGGTGAGTAGAAACTGCACCGCAAAAAACAAAACCACAAAAACCGCTCGCATCATGGCAAAAACCAGTGGATTGGTTTTAAGAAAAAAGAAAAACCGCAAAATGCGGTGCGATTGCGATTTTACCCGTAAAATCGAACGACAAAACTCGCACCGCACATTGATTATTTAAAATCGAAAAAAAGAACACTGATTATTTAATGCGTGTTATAAGGCTTCTTGTGCATATTATCATTAATATTCTTGTAAGTCATAACTCATAAATGATGTGTGTGTTTATATTAAATATATGTATTGTTATAACCGAAAAAAATCAACATTGTAAACCAAAAATTGCAAAAACTCACATTAATTATATAAGTTATAAGTGATGGTGCGGTGCGGTTACAACCCACAAAAATAGCAAAAAATCCGCAAAAACCGAAACTGCAAAATGTTGTGTGGTTCGGTTTCTACTTTGTTAGAAACTGCAAGTGTGGTAGCGGTTTGTTTTTATTCAAAACCGGTACCAAACCGCACCGTGCTCACCCTAGTTCGTTGCTATTTGGCAACGACCTTCGAAGTCGTTGCTAGTTTTGGGATATGGACAAGTCGTTAAATCAAAAGATAGCAACTTATTTTTGATGATATTACTAGCGTCCTCTCACTCGTTGCTAACTAAATCTATAATCAACAACAACTTTCAACGTCAAAGTTGCTGGTAATTTTGGTTATCAGCAACCATGAAATCGTTGCTAATTAAATTCTTTACAGAGATGCACAAATTGGGTTGTTTCATTAGATCCCATTTATGACCTGCTACTAATTAATCAAAGATGTAGACCAAAAGGATATTCATTCCAACAGTGCAATATATGAAGGTAAACAAGATCCATCAACTATTCGTTCAAAATAACAATAAGCCATCAAAAACCGATAAGGGCGGCTGCAGTCACGAATTTACAATGGAGAGATAACTCTATGACAGGGATTGTAAGATATGGTTTAGTACACTTGATTTGATTGTCAAACTGTCGTCAACTTAAACATCAACCTAAAGAAACTACTCTTTTGTCGAACTGTTGTCAAGTTAAGCATCGTTGGAGAGAAACTACCTCACGAAAGTACGTCATTCAGAAAATAAAGCGGCTTTAAAAAGACTAACCACTTTATTTTGTGGACGTTTTTTTTTANTTTTTTTTAATATATATAAAATAGACAACATTCTTCTAAGTAATAAATAATTGCAACTGAAAATACATCATTTCTTCTAGGGGAGCTAAAGCCTTGGTTTTTACCAAACATAAATCATAAAAAGTAAACATAAGCCGAGTCATGCCTCTAGAGAACCATTCATGGTTAAGTCAAAACTGCAAAGCCCACCAGCATTAAAACTGGACACAAGAAACATAAGTTCATTAAGCTGTTCTTTTCTTCTTTGATGATTTGGAAGAACTTCCATCCTTGCTTCTTTTTTTGTCACTCTTGTCTTTTCGCTTCTCATATTTCTCCGCCTTGGTTTTATTAGATTTGACACTAATTACGCCACCCGAGGGTACCTTTCCACCGTTTTGCAAAGCACTCTCAAAATCTAAATCCTTGTCAGCAATAGCATACCTCTGGAGGAAGTCCGGATTCAATAACCCCTCACTCTTATCTTTCAAGTCATCCTAAAATAAGATTAGAAGGTAAATGTGAGTTCAAAGATAATGCCGTAAGACATCAGCATAAAGTCATTAGCAGTCAACCAAACAAACCTTGACTTTCTTTGCGGCTTCATCAAGATCCTCATCTACTGAAATTGAGTGTGGCTTTAGATCCACCTGGAAGCAAATAAACGTTTGTAAAGTAAGTTCAGAAATGGGAAAGACTTATCGTACCAATGATTATAGTTGGCAGCTTTGCACTTCCGCAATAAAGAGGTCAAAAAAATAAAGTAAATCCAGAACGGGTCAAATTTGTTGAACATGCTAACCTAGTCAAAAGTCGGCCAAGTGCATTTTTGTAACACACCACTGTCCCTTTACTTTTACAAGTTTAGGTTATTATTGTAACAATATGGTTCTGAAATCATATTTCATATTTTCATGTATTGAATTATTTATGAAAAAAAAAAAAAAAAAAAAAAAAAAAAAAAAAAAAAATAAACGAACACACACACACACACACACTAAAAGGACTAAAAATGGGGATGTGAGTCAACCCTACACACGGGGGGAATGAAATAAAAATGTCCAGTTAAACTTGCTACTTACTTCTTTGGCCGAGGGCAGAGTTGCAGCAAATTGCTTAGATGATACCGAAGCCAAGTATTTGTGGAACTTCTTCATGACTTTCATGAATAATATCATAATTTGCTGATGTTCCAACTTTTCAATGGCTCTCTGTGAAAAGAGTAACATAGAGTGTAGAGTGTCACGGTTAACCTTGAACAAAATAATTATTATCCAATCTACAAATATTCCTATATGATTGGAAAATACTAAGAATATTTGATTCAGCTCAGAATTTGCAAACTACTACAAATGACAGGTTTGACCGTTTGAGGGAAACTAAAATGTTTTCTTCCAATGAAATAAATATTTTGAGTCCAGTTTATAAAAATATAAAAATTTAAGGTACAGACCTGAGTATAGGATGCATCTTGGTTCTGCAAGCCCATGCATAGCAACACAGAGGCCTGAGTATACGATAACGAAACTGGTATCTTTTCCTGGAAGTATAGATGTGCAAGGGATAATTTGAGATCTGAAATCTGTCGAAACAAAATAAAAAAATACATCAGATGCGGAAAGATGACTTAAAAATCATGAGCCAACATTTCAAACTTCTTGGCAAACCAAAATCCTTTAGAAAGCCTTGCCTCAAGTACGATTGTATTATTTAACACCGTCAGACTTACCAGATGATGATCAGCAAGGTGATTCACATAAGCTTCCAACCTTCTCATACTGATTGGAGAGTTAATGATATCATCATAAATACCAAGTGAAATGGTTGAAGAGGGTTCAACATCAGCGAAGTTGAGTTTTGGATCCAATATACTACAAAAAAGAAAAACCAAAGAGTAATCAATATAATACCATCAGAGGCTAATATACAAAACCATCTATGAAATATTGAGGATCAAACACATACCTCATTGCTAGTTGGTAGTCCATTGTATTAAATCTTGGAGAGCACAGAAGCTTGGCAAATGATGACTTGAAAGCTAAGAACATACAGAAAAAGAAATAATTCAAGTATCTATCATAAAACATGATATTCAATATAACACGGCACAAGAGAGGGACTTTCAACCCATCTATAGATGACATGGGTTGTGTTTTTAACCTCAACCGAGTAAAATCAAATATCTGTAGGTTAAAAAGGTTGAACGTTGAAAGTTGAAAGTCTCCCAAAGTCTAATCTTAAAAACTTCCGAAAAAAGAATAATAATTGTTTACTTGAGAGAAAGGCAAACCTCGATAATAAGGACCAAAAAATCCCAGCTCATCTGACCCGTTCACTTCAATATCATCAGTGTCCAGTGGCTTTAAAAGCATACACGTATGCTCCCCAGTCACAGCATTCTGATTAGAAAGCATAATGGTGATAATATAATCAGTATGAATCATTTCTAAAAGATAGAATAGGGGCAAAATAGAGAACACAAAATTTGAATATTAAAGAGGAGTAACAGAAAGAACTTAACTGGAACTTCACATATGTAAAATGGAGCAAACTTATGTCTTCTCCAAAAACGAAATAGATCCATAGTAAGCCCAAACGAGACACCCAAGTAATGAAGCTTCTCGGGCCGTCTTTCACGGAGATGCACAAGCAGTGGAGGTAAGTCTGACCTTGGTTTAATATTTTCTTCAAGCAATGACACCTGCCATCAATGCAAAAAATGTTTGTCTAAATATTCAGAAAAGAGTAAAATTATAATAAGTTTAAGTACTAATAGGATCTTACTTTCTCAGCAGCTTCAGTAATTTTGACATCTGGGATCTCATGATCATCCTCGTCATCATCTACTTCAGAGATAGGAGTGAATTGGCCCTCAAAGTACCTAAAAGGTTATAATCAGCAATGTCCTAGATTAAGGAATGGCATGCATCAATACAAGAAAAATGCAAGCATGATATCGTACCTTGAAAGCAATTCTATGGCAGCTGAACCATATCCAAGCTGCAATATAATGAAATAAAATCATTTACACTTGTAAAAAAAATAATGAGATAATGTAATACTTAAGAGAATAAAAATAAAGGGAACAAAAAATCAAGTAGAATTACCTTCATTGCATTAGGATGTGTTGCGATGCGGACAATTCTAGCACCAGATAGACTTGGAAAGTCTTTATCTTGGAACTGTTCGCAAAATTTCCATGGAATCTGGTCACCAGAAGGCGAATGACCAGCACTTAAACTTCTCATAGCGGAAGCCTTTGAAATTTTTCCTTCAAGACACACCTGTAAAACAATTAATGAATATCCTTACAAATAAGAAGTAGAAGTATTTCCATTTCTAGAGCTAGAAAAAACAAAAAGAACAAACCTGGATGACACACAGAATATCTGGGAGCTGATTCTTGGACTCGTTTACAGGACCTGCACACATACATTTTATAAATGTAATGTAGGTGTCCAGTAATAAATAGTTAAATACAAGTAAATCAGCAAACAAAGGACTTCCTATATCACCTACCTATGACAAGCTAAAGGAGACTACGTTTTCGATTTACTAAGATACGATATCCTAAGTAAGGCTGGAAGTAATA
Organism: Artemisia annua; assembly: GCA_014162995.1. Classification (NCBI taxonomy): domain Eukaryota; kingdom Viridiplantae; phylum Streptophyta; class Magnoliopsida; order Asterales; family Asteraceae; genus Artemisia; species Artemisia annua. Next base: position 33,613 of record LBNU01009487.1, read on the forward strand.
ATATTGACCATGTAATAAAGAAAAATTAACAAAGAAAAAGTGTACCAAGTAAGACGAACAAGTGATGAGCTGGAGCATCAGCCAATAATTGAAGATCATTTGGAGAATTTTTGTAGTGAGATGCAACGTATAAGGCCATCATTCTCTGAATAGTGTGAGAATATGTAAACAGAACTATTACGTTAATAAACAACTATGAACAATAATCAAATGTACCGATGACTACCTGCAGAAATAACTCGCTGTCTTTATGATACGAGAAAAGTGTGTCCCGGTTAACATAGTATAGATCACACTCACTGGGAGGAGGAAAACTGTATGTACAAACAAGTTAGTCAATGAAGTCATATAGCTAAAATGCCAATTCATACAGCTTTCAGAACTTTTATTAACCTGTTAATGCTTGGGATGGATTTCACTATGTCCAAACAAAGTAAATTGTTGAGCCATAATTCAACTGGATCACCAGAAGCATATCTAATAGCTTCATTCAAATCTATCTTCTTGAAAAGGCGACCTGCATTAAAAAATATTGAACATTAAGTTTGTAATGAAACAACTATCTCGAATACATATGTACCTATACATTATATATGCCAACTTGTCATACCAGAAGAAACAGCCTCTTTGCCTTTTGTAGGTGCCCGGCTTTGTTCTTCTAATTGCTGCAGTAGCTTTAAAGATAAAGATCGCCCTGTACCTTCATAGCTTTAAGAAAGAAACAAATACATTACGTGAAAGATTATGCAAGCAAACATGTGAAGATAGTGAGAATATATGTATACTTCATACCCATTAACAGTAGAAGACAGAAAAACTAGATAAGGCCCAAGCAAAGACTTCACAACCGGCAGTGGAATAGCAGCGGCTTCATCAACCACCAAAAGTTCAACTTGAGAAAGTTTTGTATATTCATGAGGTTGTATATACTGCAAGAAAAAAAATGGTTATAAGTATCAAGATAAAGCAGAAACTATCATATTTAGTAAGCAGAAAATTCCCCACAACAACAACAGTTTTAATGCATATGACTTTGATACTGTTTCGCGGTAACAGAGATGTATAATCTGAATTATATAGATTTTGATCAAAACTTTATTTCCAAAGGAGTCAAATGCATAAATACCTGAATTGTCTGTCTATGCTGTTTGTAGATATTTATTCTGGTAGTCACTTTCTTTAACTCTGGGTTTGAGCTTTTCACAATATCATAATCAAGATGCTCCTGAAAAATGTCAGAAAACCATATTAAAGGGCAGGTACAATCAAAGATATAATCAAGCACAGAATCAGTCAGATCAACTGGTTATACCTTGTACTCAAGCATATCAAATCCCTTTGTTATAAAGTCAAACAAAGTTTTTAAATTTTCCGGGCTAGGAGCAGTCACGAAGATATTTGAATACCTGTAAATCAAACATTCATTAAATCAAAATATTCAAGTGAAACCGACGCCTCATATGTCAGATACTCCCATAGGCAGAGTAGTTACCCTGCAGCAACAGCTCCAGCAACTGCAAGACCAAGTGCAGCTGACTTCCCACGCCCACGACCAGCAAGCAAAGCCACCGTGCTGCGGAGTGTCTTATCCAATATCGCGTCAAGAAAGTGACTTACTGCTTTTGCCTACATAAAATAAACAAATTATGTCAACTCCACGTATGCATAAAATTGTATAATGTCAATATCAAGAAAGACCCCATCAACTGAACTGCTCAATAGGATGTATCACGGCATCTATTGTATTGGAGATACCAAAATTATCTAAGCTGGCAAACAAGATATTTAAAAAAATACAACATTTTTTAAAACAAGAAACATTGGTACCTGGTCGTGTGTGCAACACTTTTTAATCAGTGGACCAACAGGAAACGCATCTTTCAATTCTTCTTTCATATCTTTCAATTCACGCTCTGCTTCTGAGAGTCCCTCGGAATCCTTTCATCGACAACAAGAAGCAAATTTTAAAAAATTAGAATGCAGTTCTAATGGAACTAACAAAGTCAACATTGACCAACATATAACAGCAAGTATCATTTATATTGCTGGCAAGTACCTCTCTTACTGGAACCGGGGTGACTGACTTCATATGAGATGAGATTGGTAGTATATTTAACTCATCATCCATAACAATACAAGATCCACAAGATGCAAGAGAAAGCAAGAACCGTTCATTGAAGCGTCCAGTGGCTAATGTGTGAGATTCTGTGCGGAATCTCTCATGTACATCCTGCAAGTACCAACCATCTAGTTAATACTCCGTAATTCTTTTTATCTGAAAACATGCTTGATTATCAGTCAAATGTATTATTTAAACTAAACACATTAGAACAGAGTTGTTGCTACAACACAGCTGATAAACTCATAACACTTCCAATTTACTGATCAAATTGTTAATAGTGTTTAAAGGAACTGGTAGAAAAAAAAATCTGACACGTACCATGACCATGGTATATAGACTGGTAAGTGAAGACAAAGAACGAAGCAACAGAATAACTAATCCACCACCTTCCACTGTCTCTATAGTTCTTGCTAGAAGATTTGGTGTCAAAGCCTCAAAATCCTGAGAGAAAAACACATTTAACACCTTGCATATGAACAAGTATCAATTATATCCGAACTTGATTTATAGGGAACGTGATGATGGTCTACCTGTAGTATGCACATGCCAAACGTATTACCAAGAATCCTCTCAGAATCCTTGTACTGACAATACGTGATCCCTGCAGTTTCAAGGAAAAGTGAGAAAGGGTCCACCTTCTCAGGGTCTAGAAGTCCTCTGTGCATGAGCTTCTTAACCTGCTTCACCCGTTTTTTCTTATGACTGCGAAACACGGTGAACAAAATAAAATTAGCCAAGATTTCAACTCTCTTATCACAACTTAAAAGAAAATACTGCTGAAGAGCATGCTCATTAAAGAGAAAGGCACCATTTCCACCTCATCTCCACATATATGTTTATACCATGAAAGATGTCGTTATATGTCCACCTAGCTTGTAGACAAATCAATCTACATTAAGATCCTATATTGAAATGGCAACTCCTACAATTGATGGTTAACCTAATAACTAACTACTATAATTGCATTAGCAAGTGCTAAACAAGCCAAACTTGACAGTAGAGACACCTTTAACTATTGTATCATTTTTGAGAAAAGTGAACCTAGTTCAGATGAGCACCGACACATTCAAAGGGGGGCTTCCCTTATGCGCTAAGGCTCCCCTAGTGCATAATAGGGCCACTGACTTTCTTTCCAGGTTGACAAAGTTTAAAGCTTTGGACTTATTAGTGTTGTATACCCACCTATCAAATTACAACTTAGAAGAAAGCTAGCAATTCCAAGTTTCCATCTTCTTCATCGACATCTTCGTCTAATTTTCTTAAGATTTTCTTTTTCCAGTAGCAAAAAAATCGTATTTTCTTCCTTATAAATTATGTAACATGTGTATGTATGTTAGTAGCACTACAGCTACTATCAGAAATAACTTGATATGTATATATAAATGTATGTCAGTATGCTAGTAGCATAATAGCTCCTATCTAAACGCAATACTACGTCATATGTAGCAAATGTACTTTAACGCGGGTAACTTAATTTGCTAATAATATTATATGTAATATTTGTTATGCAATATGTCATATGAATTTAGCTACTTTCCTTAAGCTAAGAATCTAAGATCACTCCGCAATACATATAACACAACAATTATATAAACTATTAATATTGTACAATTTATAAAAAGTATATGAAAAAAGAAAAACCTGCTAAGTTCAAGCTTATCTCTGTAACACCAAAGAACATTAGGTCTAGACTTAACAACTGATTTGCTAAGCATATAGTGAAGGTTCACAATCTGTTATCACAACACCAAAAAACACATATATTAGCTAATTTATAGTTAAATATAAATATTAATATGTGTGCTTGGTGTGTAATACCTGGTCACGTGACTTGTCACCAATAATAACGAAAATGGAACGGTGTCTTTGTTTGACACCGTTTTCAATTAGGGTTCTGATACGCTCGTCAACTTTCTTCCTCATTTTCTTGCTTTGGAGTTGGTTATGGTTGAGATTAACTGTGACGGCGAGTTAGTTTGAACTGGCGGGTGGTTGAATTTGGAGGTCAGGCAGGCAACTGAAAATGTTTATGAGTAAAGATGTTGAAGAAAGCTGGGGTTTTAGGGTCTATGTGAATTGGGCCTTTAAGGTTTTTGTTTTTTTTTAGATGGGCCTTGTGTTAGTATTAGGGCTCGATAACATACTACTCACTATTTTGATAAGAAAAATGTCTTACAAGTTACAGTACAACACTACTAGCCCTTTAAGATAAGGGAAAATATCCGCAAACAACATGGATTATTCGCTGCTGCTAGGCTAATTCGTTGCTGCTAGGCTAAATCAGGGACCATTTTTGTTATAGAGTAAACAATTAGGGACCATTAGTGAATAATCAGGGACCATTAGTGAACAATCAAGGACCATGTTTGCTGGTTGTACCAGATAACTCTTGTTGTTTACAGCATGGATGTTGTCCCCTTAAGATAATGGTTAGAGCATTGGGTACCCTATGATGCCGTGGGAAAATTGGTGTCACCTTATCACTATTTTTCTATAACACTAGATGCTATCATGCCCCACAAAACAATCAGCACTCCTATTTTTGATGCCATGAGACAACCTATGACCCACATATAACCCACTAAAACATACATAAAGAAAATAAATACTTCACTGATTGGCTGGTGGGTACGGCGCGAAGCATTACTAGTCGAGGCCCGGTGTCATGTTGGCGCCATCATCTTGACGTTGTGGTACTAGCCCAACCCAAAACGCATGCGTACCGAAAGCTCTTAATATTAAGACATAACTTAAAAACACTTTTACTTTTAAGATTGTTTTTAGGCACTTAAGATGTGAAAAGTTGGTTGTTAACCTCACTTGGTTGTTATTAGCAAAACTTTTTTGATAAAAGACAAGTGAGAACCAATATATTGCAGATAACATTATTGTATTTGATAGATGAATTAAATTATATTCTTAAGTTTTTTATAGAGAAATAGAATGTTAAAGGGTTAAACTATAACAACGGTTTAGCTTTTAGATATTTCTCAAAGTGAAAATCCTTACTTTTTTGTTATTCTTATGGGTAACTAAATTTTAAATTTCGTTACGACGGACACAGTAAGGATATCTTTGTACATGTTAAGGTGTTTACCTGTCAACATATTTGAAAGTTATTAATGGTAATAAAAAGGTAAAATTTTACCTCAATACAAATGTTGTTATTATATGGCTTTACTCAAAGATTTATGGTTGTCTTTAGATAAGGTTCAAAAGTAAAGTTAACTTAATTAAGAAAAACTCAAGAATATAAATATGAGTCCATTTTACAAAGGAAAATGATTTGCAGACGTTATTTTTTAATTAGTACACTCAATCATGTGCATTAAACTGTTGTATCGTGGATGTACACTGCTTTACCTAGCTATACATATGAGTGTCTCAATCAATAAATGAAGTGTGCAAATCATCTCACTCTTTTAGAAACTACAAAAGTATGCCAAGTATCTCCAAGTTGCTAGTATTAAAATAGTTAGTTTGAAGGCTTTAACTTTTAAAAGAGAATATGTATTTGCAAGACATTTGATGTCTTCACTAGAGATCTATAGTTTAAATTATGATATGTGTATATTTGGGGTGTCAATAAACGAGTAAAAATGATCACGAAAATATCTAATTATGCGGTATATTTTGGCCTCATATGTTATGCATTTGTATTGACTTTACCGTCGATTTCAATTTTGCTTCAAAATAATAAGGCTTGTATATTTACAAATGTTCAGTTCTCAAGTTTTTCTAATAAGTAAAAATAAAGAAATTGGAAATGAATATTTTCAATCCAATTTAGAAGGAAACATTTTACTTCAAAATTAACTAAATTGTGTGTGTGTGTTTTCAATCATTTTCTTCTTCTTTTTTATCTAGTTAATTTTCAAGTTTTTTGAGTAAGTAAGAGCAAAAAATAGGAAGTAAACGTTTTCAGGCCAATTTTGAAATAAAATATTTTATTTTAAAGGCAACCAAGTCAATTTTTTTAATCATTTTTTTTTTCTTTTTTCTCTTTAAATACATTTTTTGGTTTCACTTATTTTCATTTTCTTATATCTCCTTAGTCAGAAGGCCACACAAAAAATGAACCAAAAGCCCATAAAGGGCCCAAAATACACAAACTCAAACTCTAAGCCCACCTTTGAACAAAAAAACACCCATATGACTACTGCATTCTCAAAACAAACCTAACAACCCTGCCACCAAAGTACTCATTGCACAACCGCCTTTCACATTCACACTTAAATTACCCAGAAATCTGTTTGCTCGTGTGTTAATTTGAGGTGTGTAAAAATGCCTTCAGGCGAAGATGCAATAAGGAAAAAGAAGAACAAATCAATCAGGAAGAAGCTGCGCAGCGAGTCAAACAAAGTATCTAACCGCGTAGCCGCCATTATTGCTCAAAAAAAGCGTCGTCAATCCGGTAAACGCCGAATGTGTCAGGTATAGATCATTATCTCCATAAATATCTTACCATTTTTTTTTCCATTTTTGTACTTAAACAAAAACGAAAATTGCATAAATTGGGCAACTCACTTACATAAGTTTGATGTTAAAAGTATGTTTTTTAGTTATTCGACTAAAAAAAGCTACTTTTATATAAAACATACTTTGTAAGCACATATTTACTACGCATATGTTGCCAATAGATGTAATTTGAAATAGTTAGTTTTATTTCGTAGATGTAACCATCGAGTGTAAAAGCAATATAAAACCGATTTATTATCACTTGTTTATTGTATGATTATAGTGTAAAAGTAATATATGTTAGTAAATATGCGTACTTGTACTTAAAAGAGGAAAATTGTATATATTGGGCAACTTAATTACAAAAATGTTGGTCAGGATTGTATATGCTTACTCTTGTTTCCTCTTTGATTACTTATGGTGTGGTTTCTTGTTTAATGTTGGTGTTACAAGTATGTTTTTGAGTTATTTTTTTGTTTTGTTGAATTAAAGTATATAACGAAAACGAAAGAAAGACTACCTTAAAAACATGGTTGCAAACTTTCAACTGTCAATGGATTATGAAACATGCCTTTTGATTTGTGATATAGATGGCAATGGCATGTTGATGATTAGGATATTAGAATACAAATTTATGCATACATATATCCAAGTTCAAAATCAATATTTGTTTTCTCGTTTGTTCATTTAAGGTGTGTAATCTTGTTTACTATTGGTGTTAAAAGGATGTTTTCATTGTAATTTTTGTTTCATGAAAACAAAATTTATGATTGTTATGACGAAAACGAAGCAAAGATAACCTGCATATGTTACTTTCAACACGGAATATAGACCATACAATGTTTATGAGCAGATGATGATACACATAAGTACAACAACATGGATAACGTTTGTCTAAATACGTTGCCAATTTATGTAACTTTTTCTTAAAAGTACAAACCGAGTTAGTTGAAAGTGTTAGTTTTATTTATCTTATAAAGTCGTATTTGTGGCTCTGTAAGGACGTTTGAAGTAATTGTGGTGTGTCAATTGCGATGAATGTATCATTCAACTTTCAGCTTCTTTTATGCAAATTTATGTAGACTATAATACTCTCAAGTTTTCGTGGACACTGATTTGTGATGTATATGATGTGTTGTTGTTAAGGATATTACGATACACATTCTTTAACTAGCAGTTCTATCCTGACGTTCTCTATTTTGTTTGTTTGAAATAATGCAGGGTATGTGTTTTAGTCTCCCTACCCTTGAGGATCCGTTTAATGACAAGTATGTGAATCCTGATTCAAAGGAAAACGACAAGACAAAAAGTAATAAGAAAGATCGGCCGTCCAAGGGAGATGATAATTTAACAGAAAATGGTAGTGATGCTCCACGGAATAAGAGAAAGGCTAATGATAAATCTGAATTAAATGGAAAAAATCAGGTACATAAGAAGGCTAGGGTTGAGATAGGGTCACCATTGTCAGATAAAGATAGCACCAAGAAGCTTAATGGATCTAAGAATGAAGGCTGTCCGTCAAAGTTCCTAATTTCATGTTTGAAAACAATACAAGAGATGATGCATCATAATGAAGCTTTTGAACCGGGGAAACCTTTGTTCTTCGACACATGGGGGTTTGAATTCTGGAGATGCTATTCGAATGGTATGCATGTACTTGAGACAAGTGGAGGTGCTACCATGGAGCAAATTGCGTGGATAGCATCGAGTGCTGTTGATACTATTACGAGGAAGGAAAAAGAAGGGGTATCTTTCACCAGCCCCTACCTTTTGTTTCTTGTACCATCACAAGAGAAAGCGACGGAGGTATGTTCAGTTGTATATTCCAGATATTGTAAAACATATGTTCTTTATGTAATATCCGAAATTTGATACAACAGGTTTTAGGTAGTTATATTTAGTTGAAGGCTAAAATTGGAGAACTTTGAGCTCCCTAGTGCTCCAATGTTTTATGACACAAGTTTAACTGTTTAAGTTGTTGAAATGAGCCTATCTTTATGCATAACGAACTTGGTCATTATTAAAAAAATTATAAGTCCCTAGGGGTTATACCTTTGATTTATGGCGGTATAACTGTGCAACTATTTGCAGGTGCGATCCGTGTGCAAACCTTTGAAGGCGTTTGGGATACATACAGTGAGTCTACATTCTGGTGCGTCCATAGATCATCAAATTCATGGGTAAGTTGCATGCATATATGAAACCTGTAGTTTGTGTGCTGGTTTGTCTGATCCTGAGTTTCTTAACTAGGACTCGTTAATGGTTTTCGGAAGTTTCAAATTTTGCGTACACGTCATAGATCTGAATTATCATAATTGAACTCAATAGTATTCAGATCATACAAAGATGCATACTTGTTATTATCTATGTGATTTCTTTTGTTTGTATACCTGTGAGTATGTGATGGTCTGATGCACGACTAATTTGAGTCATATTTGCTTCTCTACAGGTTAAAAACTTGTGAACCTGAGTTCCTTGTATGCACACCAGATAGACTTTCAGAGCTTGTTTCCATGGAGGCAGTTGATATTTCTGGCGTTTGTTCACTGGTATTTTTTAAAACATCTTATTATATCATCCAATGCTAGTTTGCTTTTTAATGCTTCTCAAGAATAAAAATATGCAGTTTGGTCACTTCATTTACCTTGTTATACTAATGTCTTCTTATATTAACTTATTATTATTATACAGATTGTTGATGGACTGGATATTTCATCTGGAGATGCTTATCTTGACAGCATCAAATCCATTAAGCGGCATATTTCTGTTGACCCACATACTGTAGTCTTCTGCAGTGGGTTGACCGATCCACATTCACCTGCTGTGTCAAGTGTTATCCCAAGCCCAATGTGTAGATTGTCACGCGATGAAGTTACTGTCAAAAAGAGTAGAGACATAACCAAGTCCATTGACGTGGTTACTTCATCAAAGAAAAAGCTACAAAAGGTCCGTGATTCTGCATATTCTTAACTTAATAAAAATGATTTACATTTCAAATGAACATCCTTAGACTGAGTACTAAAATTTCAACCTGCCTTGCCCTGCCCAATGTATAAATTTCAGATCTTGGTAATGTGGTTCTTGCATCATCATAATCATCTAATTATTTTTCTGATGTAAAGTTACAAACATGTTGCAGTGAGAGTGAACCTAACAGCTCATGTGATTGATTCGGAAGATTTTGATGAGGCTGATTTGAGTAAAGTTGAGGTGGTGATTATATATAAGTTTTGATAATGCAATAGTTGAGTTCAAAGATATCATCAGGAGGATGGCATGGAGTGTAACAGACAAATTTCATTTAATTGTAACTAGTGAAACAATTGCAGCACCATTAGCGAATTTCTTCAACTATGTGTGCAATATGTGCCTCAACAACCATGTAAACTCCTCCACTCTTTTATTTACGACATTAGTTTCAGTGTTTTCAAAGTGTAATCATTCTTTAGCAATACATTTGGATGGATTGTCACTTATTTATGGATATGCTTAGTGTTTTCAAAGTGTAATCATTCTTTAGCAATACATTTGGATGGATTATCACTTATTTATGGATATGCTTTGTGATTTTTGACCTCGGTTATGACACATTTAGTTATGTTCACAGTTTTTTTTTTTTTTTTTTTTTTTTTTTTTTTTTTTTTTTTTTTNCAGGATCCAAGATGGGCAATTATGTTGTTACTGTAATTGTAGGTTTTTCTTTTTGAAAGGCACTGTAATTGTAGTTTTATTGCAAAATTTAATACCAAGAAATGGCGGAAATTGCTTGTTCTATCCTATATGCATCAGTGTTTCCTTTATGCTCTAGTATATTACAAGTTTCCATTGTTGACATCAGCATGACATTCAAATGGCTCTGGAAAGCATTTCAGTCATTATTTTACCTAACATTCACATATTGGAAATCAAGATCACAACCTATAATTTAATGTAATTGTGCAAAAAATAGTTTTAACATAACCATAGGTCAAACTCGTCCAGTTCTGATATAGATTTAGAGGGCGGTCGTTAACAAAACAAAGAATGCGTCCTAAATTCGAAAGTGGACAAAAATAAAAGCTGTTTTAGAAACTATTGACTCGAAGATGAATGGTCCCGATCTGGTAAGATCGCGGCTGCGTTTTCATAGGTGCAAACCAGCACACCATAAGTTGGTTCTTGCTAATTATTGTCATGGAAGGAAGGGTAGAGTTTAAGCATGGGGTTGTGTCAGGCAACCATGTTCTTGGTTCAAAAGTATTTAATAGCTGTTAAAATATAGCCTTGCCAATCAAGTATTCCTCACTAATAGAACGAGTCTTTTTAAAGAAATAAACTATGTTGTTACAAGTAGCTTCTTTTTTCGTTTAAAAAATAAGGTATTTTCCCCCATGACATTGACTTTTTTTGCAACTCTAGTATAGTACTAGTAGTATTATTTTCTGCTTTTTTTTTTGCCATAAAATGTTTTCTTTTACACCAAGAATTTTAATGCTTTGATTTAGTATGAATCTTGACAGCTTGTTTTCTTAGTCAAAGTATGCACATATCATTTCACCGAGAGCAATTTAGTTGGAAAATGAAGATATTTACCGAAAGTAGGCAGGGTGATTAGTTGGAAAATGAAGCACCTGAAGCCAAAGTGTCTAAATCAGGAAGGGTACAAATTATGAGAACATTGAATTAAAAATAGGTGTTAAATAAAGTCTCATTGATTGCGCAACTATAGTTTAAGACCCTTTACCAACCTCAAATCATCTTATTATTCCTTAAACCAATATCATAGTTCTATTTAGAATGGCACTTGACATAATTCTAATGTACTCCGTAAATAACATATGGGAAAATTAATAATATAAGAAGAGATCCAGTGAGAAGAAAAATTAAAGTGAGAAGAATAAGAAGGATTTCCAGCTTGGGCTGACCAAAATCGACCAGAACCGAACCGACTCGACAAAACCGGCAAAACCGACTGAAACCGAACCGAATCGAGTAAATTCGGTTCGATTCTCAGTTTAGGTTTTTACCGCTTTTCGGTTTCGGGTCGGGTCAGTTCGGTTCAAGCCAAAAACCGACTAAAATCGAACCGAACCAAGTAACTTCGGTTCGGTTCTCGATTTAGGTTTTACCGATTTTCAGTTTTCGGTTCGGGTCGGGTTTAAACCGATGCTCACCCCTATTTCCAGCCACATATTTTCAATAAAAGAAAATTTTAAAAAGAGATACATATATTTTTGTAGGTGCAGCTGAACATTGTGATTACTTTTCAGCTTTCTCATTTTAATTTTTATTCTTATTTGATCCTAACTCAAAGACATATTCTTAAAATGTTTACTCTTCATAAGTCATCTCTCCTTTTTGTCATACATTTTGATTATCTAAAATCGTTATTATGATGTTCTTAAACGTTGGCAACTAAGTTGTGTTATATAAACGTCATATAACACAATGTTGTAATATAATACTTCTCCTGCTTCAAAAAGAGTATTAAAAAAAAAATAGATAAATTATGATATGTATAATTTTTCTAGAGAAAAACAACAATTCATTAAAACAACAAAAGAAAAGTACAAGGACCATATACAAAAACAAGATATAAACCTCCAGACCTTAGAGACGCACTGCGAGAAGAAGCAAAACTCAAATACAACCACTAAGGCACACCACGTACATACAAAAAATACACAAAAGAAACAAAAGAACTAATATGGCCAACCTATTACCATAACAATAACAATAACAATTACAATACACGTTTTGATCGATAAAAGTCATTTTTTAAATATAAATAATTAATGCAAGTTTTAATTAGAATATCAAAACTGTTAAAATGGTCATAAATATTATTCATATATAAAAATACATATTTTGAGACAAACATAAATAATTAAGATGTACACTTTTTATGAGATGAAAAAAGTACAATACGTGTGTGTTGTTTGAGCAAATTTTTTAAAAATGCAACAACTTATATAAGAACCCCAAGACTTAGGATCAAATGAGAAGAAATCTTAAAATGAGAAGGATGAGAAATAACCATAACCACACATTAGGGGTGCATCGACTTAAATTAGATGCATCCTTAATCTTTTATATGCACTCTAATATATTTTCTAGCTAAAAATTAGATGCATATATATATATTAGATGCATTTTAGCAAGTTAGGCAAATCCTATGTATTTTTTGTGCTCTACGGGTCAAATTTGTTGCAAGTGATGCTTTGCATCATTTTCGCTTCAAAATCACTTTCGAAACTAATTGGGATGCGTCTAAATGAATAGAGATGCATCTAATTCAAGTTGACGCATCTCAAATATGTCGTTATAGTTATTTCTCATTCTTCTCATTATAAGTTTTCTTCTCACTGGATCCCTACTCAGAACCCCAAAGGGAGAAAACAATATTTCTTTTAGAAATGTTATTGTTTGAGCAAAGTAACATTTCTTCATGACGTTTCTATGAATGGCGTTTGAATTCTTGAGTGATCAAAAGTTATATAATCAATTATAATTAAATCAGATCTTTAGAACCTAACAAGGAACAAATAAAAAAAATACTTCACGACATTTGATTTAGATGTTCTATCAGAAAGTTATCATGAGAGTAAGTCGTGAAATACAAATTGTTGTTTATTCAGTTTCACATATATTTTTAAGAGAACTCGGTGTGGGGAAGCTTTCGTCCGCCATTGCACCAACAACGAAACAATAACGTGTTGTAGTGCATCGTGTTTCATGCCATTCGTGTGTTATTGGTGCATTTAGTGGATACAATGGCTGGTGGAATTTTTATTATTATTATTATTATTATTATTATTATTATTATTATTATTATTATTATTATTATTATTATTATTATTATTATTATTATTATTATTATTATTATTATTTATTTATTTATTTATTTTTTATTTTATTTTATTTTATTTTTGTGAAACCTACAATGTGTTATTGATCTTTTTTAGAGGTGTTTATATAAAAAAATATATAATGGAAGAAATTATATATAATGTATATATATTCTAGTTAATTATAATATCAATAAAGCGGGTATAGATTCGGGTAAACAGATACGGGTAATCGGGCGGGTATTACCAGAACCTGTACCCGGCTAAAAATATTTATCAATACCCAAACTCGCATCTAAACCCGCTAACCTGCCCCCGAACCCGACCTAACCGGTTCGGGTTTCAGTTTTCCCCGTCAGTTTCGGGTGCTTTTGTCATCCCTAATTGTAAGAGAAGTTGAAGTGACAGACAAATAACGTGTTATTCGTTCTTCCCGAACCTTGCACTCTAACAACCTTGTAATTTTTTTCAAATACTCTGTATATTACTACCATCAATTATAAGAACTTTTGTCGACGAGCAGTCTTTATCAAAACTTACTGAATTATGACGTATGAATATAAAACCACATATTTAAATTTGATGAGAAGAAACAACATGGTAGAAGTAGAAATCTTAACACAAAAGAAATCAGTCTAACAGGGAAGTAAAAAAAAAAAAAAAAAAAAAAAAAAAAAAAAAAAAAAAAAAAAAAAAAAAAAAAAAAAAAAAAAAAAACAAAGCTTTAAAGCTTTTTTAATAACATTAGAATTTTAGTGCCGTTTTAACTGCTTGTTGCCAAACTAGCTTTTTATCAAAACGTTAAATGTTAACCGTTATTAAATGCTCTAAAATACTCCGCACCAAACATACCCTATGTATATTTCATTTTCTAGTCTTCGACCATATTTTTGCATGAGAAATGATACATAGACCTAAAAACAGACCTAAAAGTAGACCTAAACATATGTGGCATGATCCTGATGGGTTGTAAAATAAGTGGGTCCCTGTCTGCAGCCATCAGGATGATGCCACGTGTTTTTAGGTCCACAAGTAGGTCTATTTTTAGGTCCATGTATCATTTCTCTTTTTGCATTGTATAAACCATTTTGTAAGAACACAGTTATAATAAAAATGGTTCTTATTGTCGTAAATATGGATACAATGGATCACATAAGCACAACATATAGACACATAATGCACATTCAGTGATCTTTTAACTCATAACTCTAATAACTAAATCTTGCAACATACACTAAACTAATTAATTGAAGCATTAGTGATACATAGTACAGAGTAATTCATCGATTGAGACACAAGACATTGATATTTAAGAACAATTAAATACTTGTACGTATCTTGTAGTTGTAGTTTCGGTATTTCCGAGTTTATATATGAACGAAAAAAGGAGTGGAAAAAAAGTTATGGTGAAATATGATAGGAATACATAAATCTATACTACATTATAAAATATTTGAGACATTTTCAAAATAAATATTTAATAAAATTAAGATTTAACACTTGTTTATAATGAAAAAAATTATATTACTTTTGTTATTAAAGCACTATCTTTTATATAATAAAGGAATTACATCATTTCAGAGTTTTTTTTTGGCAAAACAATCTTAGTGAGAAAAAAATTGGACCAATAGGAATGCTCGATTTTGACACATAGGCGAAATTGAGCAATATGATTGACCAATAAAAAGTCAAAATTGAATTGATTTTGGTCAAACTTTAATAAATTTAGTGGAGAATTTGATTGAGGGAAAAAACACATAAAAATATAGGTGTCAAATTTATGAAAATAAAAACTTAAAAAAAGAGGAGGTAATTAATAAAACATTAGTGGTTGAATTCTAAATATATTATAAGGAGTTAAGTGTAAAATTATAAATTTACATATTTTTTGATAACTTTATATAATAAACAAATAACCCTTTACACTTTATACCCCATACACTTTATAATATGAACTTTGTTTACAATTAAATGAGTATTAGTATTGGTTTGAGACTTCCATCCATTAAACTTTCAAAATTTTATAAATGTACGAATTAGTTTTAATATACGTTAAATACTTTTAAAATAAATATTAGTTTTAAATTTTCATATATTAAAATATCTTTTTAATATGTACGTTAAATATAAATAAGAACTCATGTTAGCCTATTTAAAAGCTTAATCTATACGTACACGGGTTTGAATATTAAATACAATTAAATTATTATTAACGGTAATATAAATATCAAATGGTAAGTACGAGTTACTGTGATATGAAATAAATATATGCGATTGTACTTATAACTCATGTAATTATTATTTAAAGTTTATATACGGATATTTGGAAAAACATTTTTAAAAAACTTCATCAACACTACAAAAAATTAATTGATATTAATACATAATGAAAAACTCATGCATACTTATTAGTTGTACTTATATCATAATTTTCATGAGTAAATTCCTATATATTCATATAGTAAACAAAAATTTTATTTATGTGTAAACCCATGTGGTCAAAGAACTTTTGGCCCAATAACATTATAAGGAGACACGCTCAAGAATCCAATACAAGGTCGATGCCACGGTTATATTCACAATTTCTGCTAACTATTTTTTTTACTTTCGCACATGTTGATGCTCTAACTTTTTAAAATATACATAAGATTTTCTGTTTTTAAACGATAATACTATATAATTAAATTTTTCTGAAAAAACCCCGTGCGTGCACGGGAATTATAACTAGTTTACAACTATTTAAAGTATAAATACATTAACACGTATAATTAATACACTATTTAAATTACCCTCACTCAAATATACAACCATTTACCACATTGTACAATCTAATCAAACTACTAATCATCTATTGTTAAAATCCAATAAGCCAAACACTTAAAAAAATCACACATCCTAAAACACGTACAGTTATGTCAAATGTGCAAGTCCCATCAGGTATGTCATTGAGATGAACAACTTTAATTACAAATTGTAGAAATGTTTTTAGACAAAATAAATAACTCAATAATAGTAATAATACGTGCTTCAAAGAGATTTAAAAGAAAAGAAACACTCGATTACTTTGGAGGCACTTATTATACATTTGCTATATAATCTAATTATATTGGCCTAATATGATTATCCCGTTGGATACAGATTCATATTAATAGCAATTACACTTTTTTTTAATCCTAAACAATAAAAGCACAAGAATAAACGAGCAATGAAAAAAAAAAAAAAAAGAGAAGTTTAAAATTTTATAGAAAATATATTATAAGATCAACATTATAAGATCAACAAAAGTCATGCATCCAAGATAAGTTTTATAAGAGATGATAACTTATTACCTTAACTTTTTAATAGAGACAAAAAAAGACTCAATATCCTTAAAAATTAATAACAAGAAATTTTCAAACCAAAAGGACAAGAGAAGTTCAAAGATAAAACCGGAGACGTCATTATGCGGTTTAAAGGGAAAGAATTGAGAAGGATGATTTGATTTACACGAAAATAAGGAAAATAAATTAACCCTAATATTTATGTATAAAGTAAAAAAAATACAAGCCCAAAATTCGATATATATTTTGTTTATTTGTTAGGCCCATTATTAACAAAATAAATTTTATTATAATACTTTTGTTTTCTAAGTAACTACTACGTATATGATAACAATTTAGAATTACCAACAATAGTTATGTGCCCATAATTCATTTATATATATCTTTTAAGATAAAATAAGGATGTGGTCTACTTTTTAAAAACGGTGAACACGTTAAGTGACCGATTTGATGTTATGTCGAGTTTTCAAAATAATGATGTAGTCTATTAGAATATATGTTTTTATCAAACTTAATATATTTTTCTATATAATAGTTGGCTATTATGTAAAGTTAATTTTAATATAAAGTTCTCATAAAATTATTGTTAAGAAAAGCTTATACTCGAAAAGTTTGACTTGCTAAAAATTTTAATTACATGGTACTCGCAGTCGCAACGCACAGTTTCCTGCTAGGGTAATTTAATTTTAATTTGTATGTTTTCGAGTAGTAAATGAAAGAAAGAGAAGACTATAATATAAGGATGATTACCTAATTTGTCATTTTTTTATTAATTGTATGTAGCCTTTTTGGTTGTTGTTATATATTCTAAACTTTTGATTTCGATTTTTTTTTTTTTGTATTTCGTTCATGTAAAATAACCATTTTACCCTTCGCTGTCAATACATTAGATACAAAAATAAGTGTAAAATGGTCATTTTACATGAACAAATACACACAAAGGTCGAAATTTAAAAGTTTGGGGTATATATAAAAAACGTAGGCTACACACAATTAAAAAAAGTGACAAGTTAGATACATTTATAAGTAACTATCTCAAAAAAAAAAAATAATAATAATAAAATAGAAAATAAATAAAATAAAAGGCTATAAGTTAAATCTTATGTTACAAAATTGTTCTTCATAGACAAAGAATACACAGTTTAAGTAAAATGCATTTATAAATTGTTTTGTTTCAGCAAAAGTTAAAAAAAGATATTCTTACCATTTGACAATCAATTAATGTTTTATTTTAATTTTGTAAGCATCATTTTTAATTTTGTCAAGTTCTTGTTGGAGTTGTTCTTGATTCGTGGTCCGCTCTAGAAACCTGTTTATTGGATTTCTTTCAAGAAATGGTATCAGGGCCTTGTTCTAGAAGAACCAATCACACAACGTGGAAAGAGCCAAAACAAGAAAAACAAGTGAAGCGGGTTTGCTTCATCAGTTACTACGCAATCGTGTGAGAATTTACATTGCGGGTTCGTTAATCGTTGGATTTCCACGAAATTCAAATCGTAGGTTGAAGACACATAGATCTAGGATCTCACCAGAGGGATCTTTAATCGGAGATTCCAACAAGGATATATAACCTATCGAAGTTTCTGATATGGTCATTGTGTTCTTTGTTGTTTTCGGTTATTGTTTGGCTATCATTGTGTAGATTACAAGGTTCAAGCTTTATAGGTTTACGAATCAAGATTTATAGATTTACAAGTCAAGATTATTTGAGAAACAAGGTTCTTGAAGTTTTCTTTCAAGGAGGTGGATCGACTCTCCTAGGGTGTAAGGGGTTAGTTTTCGTTTTGAGCTTCAAAGTTGACAAGGTTTTGTAAGAAGTTTCAACTTCAAGGTTTTGGTTTAAATAAGGTTACTTGGTGGTAAAGTTTGATCGATTTGAGTAAGGGTGTCATCAACGGGTTTTATTTGATCGATTTTGTTTCAGGTTTTTCGGTTGGTGTTCTTCTATCATCAAGGGTTTTGTCGACTAGTTTATTATTTGGGTTTCAAGTTTCAGGTTTGCTAGGGTTTAATCGACAAAAGATTTACTTCAAAAGATTTTTCGGAGTAGATCTCGGGTAAGGTGATTTCTTGTTAGGATTTTCTACAAAGGTTGAGTCGATTGAAAAGTGAGGAAAAATCAATATTTGAAGGGGTGTACATACGGTACTTGTTAGTCGATTTCGGGCAAGGTTTTTCACTAGTTTCAATCGATTTTACAAAGGTTTACGGGATGTCAAAGGTTAAGTTTGACACTGTCATTTTTGGGGATATGATTTACTTTGAGAATGATTGGTATACGAATACTCTCAAAGGGTCTGGTGTAGGTTCGGGTTCAACGCAAACATTGCATGGAGTTAAGTTTGAGATGGAAACACAGGAGATTGTGGATTTAAGGTGGAGCATCTAGGGAATTGCAATATGGGTGATCGTTTGCAGGTTTTTCAGACTCAAGATATAATCTCCTATCAGTTTGCACACGATACGGAGCAATGGTCAGTACGAGAACCACTCAGGTATAGAGGTGGCAATAATATGGTTGCTTTAGGAATTGTTGTAGTCATAGAAGAAGATGCACATGAGTCATTGAATTTCAGGATGCAGTTGCTTGTGTGGTAATTTCCAAGTAGATGGTTATAATGAAAGGAGACATAAATGCTCAGTTAGATATGTGTATGCTCAACAATGGTTCCAGGTGAAGCAGTGACGATAACAATAGATATTACTGGGAGTATGCATCATGTATGTTTATATATTTATTCCTCTATATAGATTATATGTGACTTATTTTTAAAAGCAATGCTGAGATATGGGTTGCCAAGGGTTTGCTAAATGAAGCAAAGGAAAATATACCTAGTATGGAGATATTCAGGAATCAGAGTGGTAATACTCAGAGGGTCGATTCAAGTTTTCCAATGGGATGTCGACTCAGATATTGTTGGGGAGGCACTATGTGCTGTCTTTGGAGGGTGTTCTCTCAGGGAATCATGATTAAGAAAAGAAGAGTAAGGGGTCATGTATATATGCAATTGGAAGTTATGAATATCAAGCGGTTTGCACGAGACCTGACATAACATCTATGGATGTGGGAATCTTGGATGGGTTTGATCGTGGATTACAGACGACCATACATGCTTCTGTGGATTCTGACTATGCCATGGGTAGATCAATTACTGTCATGGGTAGATCAATCACAATATACGAGTTTAAGATACAGGAATGTGCGGTGAGCTGGGAAGCTATATTGCAGCACATGATGGCTTTGTTAACAACTGAAGCGGAGTATAGGACACTTACTGAAGAACTAAAGTAAGATACATAGCTAAAGGAACTCTATACAGAGTTAGGATTTGAGCTGAGGTTAGTAGTAGGTATTGCTACTGGTGCCTTGACGAAGGCGGTCCGCAGTCCGAGGTTCCAACACTGGTTGAAGCTGCAGCATATCGGAGAAGGCTAACTTAACCACTAAGGTGAAAATTGTTAAAATATTAGTGTATAATAGTTAGGATAAAAGTGTAGAGTGCTAGTTGTAGTTTAGCTCAAACTTAAGGATGTTAGTCATGTATTAGAAAATCTCATAACCTCCTCAATTATAGATTTTTTATTCATCAAGGATTAGTTTTCTCCTCTTCATTTTCTATAAATAGAGATGATGGGTTCATATTTATTTGTAACTTCTTTTCATGCTCACATTTAATAAATGTTTGAGTGTAAATATCTCGTGTGTATGTTTGCGCCACTCGACATAAAGGATCATACCCCTTTATCAAGTTCTTGTTGGAGTCGTTGTTAATTCGTGATTCCTCTATAGAAACCGGTTTGTCGGATTTCTTCGGACACATGTATAGTTTAAGTATTATAACTCTTATTTTCAGTAAATCATAACCACAATTTTGTTCATGCTTAAACAATATAATTAAAGGGGTTAATTCTTTCAAAACGTACTATACTTGTCAAAAAAATCACTTTTGCGTAAATTCAGATATTGTTGGGGAGACACTATGTGCTGTCGTTGGAGGGTGTTCTCTCAGGGAATCATGATTAAGAAAAGACGAGTAAGGGGTCATGTATATATGCAATTAGAAGTTATGAATATCAAGCGGTCTGCACGAGACCTGACATAGCATCTATGGATGTGGGAATGTTGGATGGGTTTGATCGTGGATTACAGACGACCATACATGCTTCTGTGGATTCTGACTATGCCATGGGTAGATCAATTACTGTCATGGGTAGATCAATCACAATATACGAGTTTAAGATACAGGAATGTGCGGTGAGCTGGGAAGCTATATTGCAGCACATGATGGCTTTGTTAACAACTGAAGCGGAGTATATGACACTTACTGAAGAACTAAAGTAAGATACATAGCTAAAGGAACTCTATATACAGTTAGGATTTGAGCTGAGGTTAGTAGTAGGTATTGCTACTGGTGCCTTGACGAAAGCGGTCCGCAGTCCGAGGTTCCAACACTGGTTGAAGCTGCAGCATATCGTAGAAGGCTAACTTAACCACTAAGGTGAAAATTGTTAAAATATTAGTGTATAATAGTTAGGATAAAAGTGTAGAGGGCTAGTTGTAGTTTAGCTCAAACTTAAGGATGTTAGTCATGTATTAGAAAATCTCATAACCTCCTCAATTATAGATTTTTTATTCATCAAGGATTAGTTTTCTCCTCTTCATTTTCTATAAATAGAGATGATGGGTTCATATTTATTTGTAACTTCTTTTCATGCTCACATTTAATAAATGTTTGAGTGTAAATATCTCGTGTGTATGTTGGCGCCACTCGACATAAAGGATCATAACCCTTTATCAAGTTCTTGTTGGAGTCGTTTTTAATTCGTGATTCCTCTATAGAAACCGGTTTGTCGGATTTCTTCGGACACATGTATAGTTTAAGTATTATAACTCTTATTTTCAGTAAATCATAACCACAATTTTGTTCATGCTTAAACAATTAAAGGTTACATAGCTTACATATGTGAGGTCAGCTAATAAGAGCATCTGCAGCGGATGGTTTTAGTAAAAGCTTTTTACTATTAGAAAAAGTCTTTCAAAGACTTTTTTCCATTGCAAACTTGGGTTTTTCCAATAGCTTTTTAGTATGACTTGGTATCCTTCAAGCGGTTGAAGCATTTTTAGAGCAATAGCTTTTTGAAGCATTAATTAGAATCACTGTTTGGTATTATAAAAGTAATAAAATTAAATGAGGAAAAGCTTTTCAATGTTTAACCATTGCAAATGCTCTAATGTGTACCTATTACACAACATATAATTAAATGAAAAATTAGACCACTTAGTAAGAAAAAGATAAAACATATGATATAAGATCATTTGAGGACCAAACTTTTTTTACATACCAAGGGACTAATCTCCACCATACATCTTCCCTCCATCTTTATTTGATCTAATGGATGAAATTAATCCCAACAATTTAAAAAACCCAATTTCATCCTTTTTTTTCAAATATTAATATCTTTCAAACCGTTAATCGTTAAGCGAAAAAAAATATACCGTTACGACGAGCATTTAATTATCTTTCTATAGATAGGCACTTTAATATATTTTCGACAAAATTTTTTTTTTCGTTTTTTTCACGTTTTTTTTCGTGGCCGAGAAAATCATATATGATATTACATATCATATATGATATATCATATATGATATGTAATATCATATATGATACATCATATATGATTTTCTCGGCCACGAAAAAAAACGTGAAAAAAACGAAAAAATTTTTTTTTGTCGAAAGTATATCAAAGTGCCCGTCTATAGAAAGATAATTAAATGCTCGTCGCGATGGTGTATTTATTTTTGCTTAACGATTAACGGTTTAAGATATATTTAAATTATAAAAAAAGGGTGAAATATTAAATGATTTTAATCTCAACCATTGATTTCTTTTTAGATGGATGGTGGGGATGAGTCCCTTGGTATGTGAGGAATGTTACTCAAAACATATATAACAAAACAAAAAATGTCAAAAGTTAGATATTTTTTTATACCAGTTTTAAAACCTCTCAATGTGTTTATACGCATAAGTAACTACGTACTGTTGAACCAGATATTCAACATGATTTTTTCAGTTGGGTGGCCATCATAAAACTCATTACCATGTACGTTAAAATTAAAATCATCTGCCTCCACATTAGAGACCAACTGCAGCTCAAATGTTACCAACACTTTAAATTGTTTTTATAAAGGATCGAGCACTCGACTTGCAACCATTGGTTTAATAGGTCGACGACTTAAATATATGGTACATTATATTAAAGTAGCATTAATTAATAAAGGCGAAACTTTTTATTTTGTCACGTATTGAGAGATCGACCATCTCAAAGGGTCCCTTTTGTTGAATCTTTAGTTCAATTGAAAAACTTAAAAAACAAGTGTAGTTTCACTTTCCAACATCTCTCTTTCACATTGTGAGTTAACTTTGATTCAAAATGTGTCATCAAATTATAAACTTCTCTGGACACTCAATTGTGTTTCTGACGTATCACTTGTGCTTCTTTCACAAGCAAAACTCAAACACCCTTATATCTTCAACCTTTTTTTTGCATATATATAACCTACTAACAAACCATAAAACATTATGAGCTCAAATCTATTATATTACTAGGAAATAAAAGCTTTACTTCCCCTTACCAAACATATTTCTAGTTAAGTTTGTGTGAGGAATGGAGGGGTTCTACTCGGTTACCGGATATGGGCTATTAGGAACAATGTGGGAGCAAGTGAGGGCGCCTTTGATTGTGCCATTTATGAAAGCTATGGTGACAATGTGCTTAGTCATGTCGATAATGCTATTCGTGGAGCGTGTTTATATGGGCATTGTTATCATCGTCGTTAAGTTGATGAAATATAAGCTCGATAAAAGATATAAATGGGAGTCGATAAAGGAAGATTTGGAGATGGGAAACTCGGCTTACCCTATGGTATTAGTACAAATACCTATGTATAACGAAAAGGAGGTATGTGTTTATAATTTTACTTTATACTAAGTTTTTAGATATATATAGAGTTTGTGAATTTTGGGGTCATTGTAGGTTTATCAACTTTCGATTGGAGCTGCATGTGGTCTCTCATGGCCATCTGATCGGATCATAATTCAAGTTCTTGATGATTCGACTGATCCGCTCATCAAGGTTTTTTCATCTGTTTATCAAATAAGTCTAATAAAAATTTGCTAATTTAATCACAGAGAATGTTAAAAGTATAAGGTTGCAAGTCACATGTTACAAAAACTGGCATGGTTTCAGTTATGGACACAAACATATAAAAACCAAAAATGCATGAAAATCTAGTTGACAAAAGTGATAAAATTTTCACATATCATTTTCATCTATTTTCAATGTATAACTTAGATACGATTTTTCAAGTCTTGTGTATATTTAAAAAAAAAAATGAAAACTGGACAGGATTTAGTAGAGTTGGAGTGCAAGAGATGGGCAGGGAAAGGACTAAACATAAAGTATGAAATTAGAGACAACAGAAATGGATACAAAGCTGGTGCGTTAAAACAAGGCATGAAACATTCTTACGTGGAGCAATGCGAGTTTGTTGCCATTTTCGATGCTGATTTCCAGCCCGAACCTGACTTTCTTTGGCGCACCATCCCCTTCCTCACACACAACCCTGAACTCGCCCTTGTTCAAGCTCGTTGGAAATTCGGTATACATATTTTTCATTTCATACCATGTCATTATTAGTACCAGAACTAAGGTACTTAACTAGATCATACACTGCTATTACTAAAACATAATTTGGATATATGTATTACAGTGAATTCAGATGAGTGTTTGATGACAAGAATGCAAGAAATGTCACTTGATTATCATTTTACAGTAGAACAAGAAGCAGGATCGGCGACACATGCATTTTTCGGGTTTAATGGTAACGGTTTTGGACCCAAATGATCAATGATCTCTATCAAATTCAAGATTCATGAAACATATTGTTAAATGTAGGAACTGCGGGTGTTTGGCGAATTTCTGCTCTTAATGAGGCTGGCGGATGGAAGGACCGAACAACTGTGGAAGACATGGATCTAGCAGTCCGTGTGAGTCTCAAAGGATGGAAGTTTGTATACGTTGGTGACGTCAAGGTACGCACAATAAAAAAGACTTGGTGTTGCTCTTATTACTCGTGAATCTAACAATTTATTGTTAAACTTGTAAGGTGAAAAATGAGTTGCCAAGTACTTTCAACGCATATCGTTATCAACAACATAGATGGTCATGTGGCCCGGCTAACCTTTTTAAGAAAATGATCATCGAAATTGCAACCAACAAGGTATTAATTTATGATTGACACTACTAATACTTTGTAACGTTTATGTTTAATCAAAATGCTTATTAACTTCGTCTATATTGCAGAAAGTGACTTTGTGGAAGAAGTTGTATGTGATATACAGTTTCTTCTTTGTTAGAAAAATCGTTGCACATCTTGTCACGTTTATTTTCTATTGTGTGGTATTACCCACTACGGTTTTGGTTCCAGAAGTACAAGTTCCTATATGGGGTGCCATTTACATTCCATCGATAGTTACATTACTCAACGCAGTTGGAACTCCAAGGTCTTTTCACTTGCTGGTTTTTTGGATCCTTTTTGAAAATGTCATGTCTCTACATCGAACTAAAGGAACCTTTATCGGCCTTTTCGAGGCTGGAACAAGAGTTAACGAATGGGTAGTCACCAAGAAACTCGGAGAAGCTTTGAAATCCAAAGCAGGTTCCAAAGCTACCAAGAAACCTCGGATTAAAATATGGGAAAGGTAATTACAAACTTTTGCAACATATTAATGGACCACATCCCTTATATAAAACAGTTGACCGAAACTTTTGTTATTTTGCCCAGCCCGATTAATCTGGCCCTGAGTTGCAATATGGGCGTGTATCTCCGTGGGTTGAAAATCTCAACCCAATAACAATTTTATTTTTACTTTTTTGTCATAAGCATCTCAGCCATTATTAATAGGCCACAAACAATGGCCCGACCCAGTTTGTCACCTGAATATAATAACGAGCTCGTGTTCGCATTGCTCAAGCTAACAGGGTTCAAAAACTTAACCCAAAAATTTGGTTTGCTGAGGGTGTTCAACCAAACTATGGTTGGCTATTGTGACTCAGGTTGATCTGTGGATTAGAAATCATAACCCAAAAGCTCTTTTTTTAAGCAAAAAGCGTCCCGCCCATTATTAGTGGGCCACTGGGCCGGAAACGATTGCCCAGTTTATTTTGTGATTTTGTCACTAGGTTATATGGGCAAGCTCGTGTTCGTGTTGCTCAAGCCCACCGGGCTCAAGCATTTGACCCAAATAATTGGTCTTTTTGATATTAAACTTTTCTAATATTTGCTTTTTCTAACAATTACTATTATCTGTTGGTTGCATGACATGAACAGTGTACATATGCTCGAGATCATTATGGGACTGTATCTCTTCTTGTGTGGGTGCTATGACTTTTCGTTTGGGAACAACCATTACTACATATACCTCTTCATACAGTCTATGGCTTTCTTCATCGCAGGATTTGGCTACATTGGCGTTTTGGCCCCCAATTCTTGAAACAATTTGAAACGTGCAAGTTTTTGATCAGTTTAATCATGGGGCATATGTTGAAGTTGTCTGTTTTGTTGTCTGAAATTTTGTTGCAAGGAATCAAGTCATTCTTTAACTATACATGTGCATAAGTACTTGGAATTTGGTTGTTGAGTTATCTTTCGCACAATAATGAAATGATATGATGCAAAAACCATTTATGCTTTTAACCTTGAACTCACAAGAATGCACCACGATTTGGAGACCATGCTATGTTAGTCGCCTTTGCAATTGTGCTTGTGCAAATGATACGAACCAGGGCTGAATTCTCATTAAGATAAAAATAAAATACAAGATAGTGCCTACTTTCGAGATGTAGGTGATCTCCCAATGTCCAATGACTCCAAATTCTGCATACCTAAGACCTGCAACCATAATGCCTTATAAATAAGAGAGACTCTCTATCCAACAAGCTAATACATATAAAAGGAAACTAATAATAATAGAAACTACTAATTTAAATCAACCCCTTCACTTATGAAATTTGCCTAAAAGTGTTGGATCGTATTATTTCTCCCCTGCCAAAACACACACCTTGTCCTCAAGGTGCGCCTTTAAAATTTCCTCTGGATCGATCTTCGTCCAGGGATCCCATCGTTTGAATTGAAGTCCTAGTGCAGCCTCCTCATCACTTCCATCAACCAACATCACTTGTGAAGTCTGACTTGGACACCGGTGACCTGGGGCGAATTTCTTATCACAATGATAACACAATCCTTTAGCTTTATTGGCTTGTAGTTCCGAATCAGTTAATCTTCTAAAGTTTTCTCCCTTGGAGGTGGTTTGCTCTACTATTGAACGGTGTGACCCACCTCCCCATAAGACCTTGTTACAAGTCTTGTTCTCATCAATAGAAATTGACAGCTTCATGGCATGATGAAGCCCTTCTGGTTGCATCACACAAACGGATGCACGAAGCTCAGGTTTGAGTCCATTAATAAATATGACCTCCAAAACCGGTTCCGGAACTCCAACAAGTTGACATGCCAATCTCCCAAATAAAGCCACATAATCCCTAGCAGTGCCCTATTGAGTGATGCCTAAAAATTGTTCATAGAGTGTTCCCTCATAAGATTGTTGAAAACGTTCCAGTAACCGTCTTTTTAACCCTTCCCATGACCAAAATGGAGCTCTTCCTTCACTCCAACGATACAATGATAAGGTCGGACCCTCCATACATAAAACCACAACCCACAACTGATCCGTCTCCTGGATTTCTTGGATGTCAAAATATCGTTCCATATGATATATCCATCCATGAGCATCTTCACCCTCAAATATCGACATCTTTAACTTCCTGAAGCGAAAATCAGCCTAAAATGATCCCCTTTTAGATCCCCCTATATTTCTATCCCATTCGATCCGGATCCTACTTCAAACACGCTGCTGTTTTTATACCGAAACACAACACCCTCCACCGTTTTTTCGGATCAAATGTCTCATTTAAAACTTTGGTTGTTCATGAGAAACCCGGGATCTTCATATTGTGGACCAATATACTTTTTCTCATTCTCAGGTTGGATCTTACTTGTGCTAGCGGTCAAGGCTGCCAAAGACTTCATCACATCATCCAATCGCTTTGTAGTCTTTTCGTTCATCGCCTTATTTTCTTGTTGCATTACAACGAACCTATCATTGATTTCAGCGAACCTACATTGATTTGAGTACGGAACTGTGCGAACTCAATTTCCAGACCCTCAATCTTCTTGTTAGCCATTAAACCGTTGTGTGTGTTTTTTTTTATCGATGAACAGTACCTCTGGAAAAAAAAATTGGTCCAGAATCTTGCTCCAATACCAATTTGATACGGACCATGGCTAAATTCTTATTAAGATAAAAATAAAATACAAGATAGTGCCTACTTTTGAGATGTAAGTGACCTCCCAATGTCTAATGATTCCAAATTGTGCATACCTAAAACCTGTAACCCTAATGCCCTATAAATAAGAGACGCTCTCTATACTTACTATAATACTTTAGCTTAGCTAGCAAGCTAATACATATAAAAGGAAACTAATAATAATAGAAACTACTAATTTAAATCAACCCATGCACTTATGAAATTTGCCTAAAAGTGTTGGATCGTATCAGCAAACCTAAAGTCTTTTAAGTACGTATATTTCGAAAATACAAACTGTGAGAAACTAGAAGGGGGGGGGGGTTGAATAGTTTACCGATTTGTTTTCTTTTGGTTATAAAAATTTACTTTGTGAAAAACTTTGATTCTATTGTAGATGAAATCAATCAACACAAATATGAACACTATACTAAATTAACACAAGTAAGCAATAAATAAAAAGAAAAGAGATAGAGATGAAAAGATCAAACCGAGACAAGAGATTTATAGTGGTTCGGTCACGAAGCTCTTCTTCCCCTTACTCCACTCCCCGTGTACCCTACTCAAGAGTTCAAAGCACTATGTCAACAAGCTCCCTTCAGGCGGAGAAAACTGTACAACGTCGCTTAAGTTATTTTCTGACACTAAGCTACATGTCGAGTAATAATCTTAGCTAGTACCAATCTACCACGTTCCACACGATCCTAACTTCTCACACGATCCTCACACACTACTCTTGATCCACTTGATCAACACACTAACTCACAATCAACAAGAGATCTCCAAGATCTCAACAAGATCACAATGATCCACACAAGAAGACTAAACAAGACTATGACACTTGATGTATATCAAGAAACAACAAGTAACTTTAAATAATGCAAGTGCACTTCACAAAGACTCTAACACTTTGTATCTTCTTGATACTTTGTGTTCTTCTCTTGATAAGTAGAGGAATGATGGTGATCACTTGGTTGGATGAGAAGGATCACTCTTTAAACAAAAGAAAACTAACTAATGATCAAAGAAATGTAAGTAAGAAAGGAGGATGGAATACAAAAAGTTATGTGTGAAAAAGGATGCCCAAAAACTGTGAAGTGGGTTGGTATTTATAGGCAGGAAAAATTTGCCTGTTATGGGTACACGGTACCCCTAATTGTCACACGGTACCACTAAATTTAGTGGTAGTGTGCCAGACAAAAACGCTCATCTTTTTGTTTTTAGCGGTGAAGGTTTATTTGGGGAAGTTTGGAGCTGATTTGGGGGGAAAAATAGTTGTTAAGTTTTTTAAACTTATTTTTTCAAATAAAACATTTCTTTATAATTTAAAAATAATTTGTAAAATATATTTTTTGAAAAGAATGTTTTGTCACATTAAGAATGTGAAGTTTAAAATACAAATTCACTTCTTTGATCATTTGTCAAGTTGTAAATTTGTTTTTTCATACCGAGAGTGATTTACGTAGAAACGGGATATTTCGACTAAAAACTTGTTTACGTTAATTTTTTCGTAAAGTGTTTTCACATTTTGTTATCATCAAAACGTAGAGATATCGATCGTTTAGACCCTTACAAACAACTTATAAGTTTTCTGACAGCTTTTGGTAAAAAGCTGTAGATAGTGTTTTTATATACTTTTAGTCCAAAACTTCGGTGTGTCATAACTCGCTCTTTTTAATTCCGTTTTCTAAGTTTTACCTATCCTGGCGAAGGTATTTAAGTATATGATAAAGAGAAATTTGTTACGCTTTTAAGGGGTCATTTAAGGCCTAAGTCGTGATATTATGATCAATTATTACCTCAAATCATTTCTTTTGTCAATTTAGGTACTTTGGAGAAGAATTCTGGAAAAGGAAGCATTTTGGACGTTTTTGGAGCATAAAGTGAAGAAAACGACAAAGTCAAGAATTCAAGCTGGAAACAGTACCTGACGGCGTCAAGGTTCATAAGGTGCCGTCGTCACTTGTTGATCAAAAGATGGATAATCAGTTTACACTTGACGCGCCAGAAAGATTTTGGGAAGTTTACACGTGACGGCATCAGGTTATAATTCACCAAGGCCGTCACGTGTTATGTTAAAGAGAGACGGCCCAGAACATATTCTTACCAGACGGCGTCAGATGTAGATCTAGGCAATCAAGAAACCCTAGGACGGCGACTTGACGGCGTCACGACCCAAAAGGTGACGCCGTCAGATTGTAAATTCTATATATATTTTCGAATTTTCATTCATTAAAAGAGAACCTTTGTGGAGAGAACTTGTGGTATAAACCCTAGTACGAATTTACAGCCTTTGTAAGGGTTTCAAACCCCTACTTTCTTCCATGTTTAATTAAAGATAAGTTATCCTTTAATCATTCAATATGTCTATGTGTTGTTTGATTATCTTGTATGTTTTTCTTTCTTTTAACATGCTAGCTTAGGTTTATTTGTGTTTGCTTAGATCTAATGAAACTTGGTTATTGATTATTGATTTTTGGTTTCTCATTAATTGTTGTGGGTGAATGATTTTAGCGTTAGGCTTAAGAAAACTGGCTAATCTCCTATACGGTAACTTGCTTGAACGTCTTAAGTGTAACACCCCCATTTTTCACTGATCGCAGCGGATTTAGTGTTTGGGGTATTACTTCATGGAAACAAAGACAAGATAATAGAAAACGACTCGAAAAGAGACGTTTTTGAAAAAGGAGTTATCATTCATTTATTCATCAGAGTTTTTATGGTAAAATATGTACTTTTACCAAAAGAGAGGTCCCTAAGATACGTTTTAAAAGCAAAAGATGAATGATAACTATTCTGTACGTCCTCATGTCCAGTGCCACTCCGTGCCAGGGTTCCTAAAGTGCTCATATACCTAGGATAACATGCTTAAAGAGTCAACACGAAGGTTGAGTGAGAGTCATAGGTTTTAGTGTTAGTAGGGTGAATACAAGTTCCATAGAGTTCTACAGAAACCCTATGTGTGGAAAAGTTTTTGAGAGAAGTGATATATTGCACTGAGCTCATGAACCACACGTTAACAGTCCGGGTCATGGGGTCTGCAGACCAACCATGAGGGGACGGGAAGGATAACTTGCCAAAGTTAATCCTTCAGAGAGGGTTCAAATATAGTACTTATTGGTGCCCAAGACACAGGCAAACCAACAGGAGTTGTCAAACTCCAATAGATCTATCAACTATATTCACGTTCGCTTGGGTAAAATATCCCAAGCGATTAGATTCATGAATTTAGTTATGTAATGATGGCAGATAGTTTACTCGTGCGACAACCAAAGAAAAGACTTGTATTCGGTTTAAAGCATGTATCCCCCTCACAGGGTTTGTAAAGCATTTAGAGTGAAAGTTAAAAAGATGTGAGGCTATGAAACTCACCTGGGTCTAAGGTAAGTAGGGTAGGGGTTTAGACAGCTTACTAACGTATCCTGGGGGTAGTGTAGGTGTGTGTGTATGTCAAGTCTTAGTCTAGGTTTTTAAGTAATAACTTTTAAAGTTTCTAAATATAACATAACACCGTTTGGGCCATCGTAATTCAGAAGTATATGACTCCTCACATGAAGCTCCCTACTACTGTATTATATTATCAACATAATACCGTTCGGGCCATCATAATTCAGAAGTTAATACTCCTCAAACGAAGCTCCCTACTATTGAGTTATATTGTTATTAGGTTTAGTTATAACATAACACCGTTCGGGCCATCATAACTCAGAGGTCATGCAATAATCGTTTGAGGAGCCAGGGCACTTTAAATCGTAAACCCAGCAAACTCGTCAAAACGAAATATCCACATGATACCCCTCGCATGAAGCTCCGTAGTATTGTGTTATGCTTCTAAATTAAAATAGGTTTTATACTTATATGAATATAGTCCGTTTATACCCTTCAAGTTTGCATATTTACACTTTCTACCCTATACTTATAAACTTATAACATTTAAGCATATAATTTCCTAACTTTTACACAATTAGTCCCTATACTTATATATTTTAGAGAAATGGAAGAAATGGTCCTTAAACTATACTAACTTTCAATATTTACCCTTTATACCCTTAACTTATAATATTTGCAAAACTAGTCCTTTTAAGTTTATAACTTATTTTACTTTCTATCCTAAGGTTTTATAACTTTGCAAAAAAAGGTTCTTATACTTATAACTTCTAAGAAATGTTAAAAAAAGTCCCTAAACTTATTATTTTCAGAAATTTACAGTATATACCCCTATGCATGAAACCTATTGCAAAACCAGTCCTTTTATCATGCAAATTGTATTCTAATGAGATAATTAAGTTAACTAGCTTATGTTTAGTTAATATATACTTAACAAAGTCTCCTAAATCAGATTATAGCACATAATAAAGCTATTTAGCACATAAACACATAATTATGCAAGATTAGGGTTTTAAAATGTGAAGTTCTAAATGAAAAGGTTCAAGGCTCTAGCTTAGGTTCTTATGGGGTCTAAGACATATCCTAACTATCCTAGGTCAGTACTAAAGCTAATAGGATCAAAGGTTAGGCTTACCTAGGTCGTGGGAGTCCTAACGAGGCTATCTAGGGTTTTCTCGGCCAAAACCACAACTCGACAAGGTCTAGGGCTATTGTACTCGACTCCTACTGGTCTTAGGGACTTAGTACTACAGAATAGGTGTACTAGAGAAGAGAGAAATGGTGTGAAGTGAAATGGTGGAAGGAGGGGGGTATTTATAGGTTAACGAGGGGTTTAGGTGTCATTTTGGGGTGCTAGGTGTCGAAGAGGGGGGAGGTCGACTCATGGCAGCTAGGGGTCGAGGTGGTGAGTCTAAGGAATGTCAAGGATGAGCTATATACTAGCTAGGGGGCTGGAGAGGCGGTTTGTAGGTTGTTTGTGGTTGTGGTTTTGCCGAGACCTAAAGGGTACACAAGTAGGTGATGCACCTACTTGTGTGCTACTTGGTTGGTTGCTAGCTTATCCCTAGCAGGTGTATAAGGTGCTAGGATGCTTGCTTGGTTTGTTTGAGGTGCTATGGTAGCTTAGTTTTGGTTTTAGGTTTAGTTTTAGCCTAGTTTTGTCTAGTGAAAGTTTTAGGTCTAGCCTAAGGTTTAGTGCCTAGATTAGGGTCCTAGGGGTGCCTAATGACTAATATTAAGTCATAGGGGGCTTATACTAAGTGGTGGTAGCTTATGGTAAAGATTTGAGATAGTTTAACCTAGTTTCCGGGAAGTTATGACCTAGTTAGGGTTTTGTGCTTATGAGACTTGTACCTAAGTTCTAGGGAGTTGTACTATGATCTAGGGAGTATAATATATCCTAAAGTTACTACTATAACGCATACCTAAGCCTTGAACATTTTTAAGCTAGTTCAGATAAGCAATTAGGGTTTTAAAGATAACCCTAAACACATAGGTGCAATTAGGGTTTTCTAATGAGTATAGTGTACTAGAGTGATAGTTTACTTAGTGAAAATATGTTTGTAACCTTGACTTGACATACCGAGATGTTTACATCAAGTAAACATAGTGGTGGTTGGCATAGGTGGATACGTGAGCTTGTCTAGAGGTTAGTTAGGTCAGAGAGATATAGTACAGCAAAAATTTCACTCGGGAAATAGCTATAGGCATTTCTAATCTAGATTGTGCTTAGTGAGGGCCTAATTTAAGTTAGTAAGGCTTTGCTAACCTAGGGGAGTTAGTGGGGAAGTTAGTGGGGAAATTAGTGGGTTGCTACATTAAGAAACGTAATCGGATGTGTACTACGGTTTTATTGGTTGTATTAAATGCATAAGTGACTATTAATGAGGCCATGATAGGATACTAAACGTGTCGTCATAGGAAGAGATAGAAGCTTATAGAGTTGGGGAAGATCGTACACGGCCCCACGAATGGTATTAAGGAATGCAACCCTTCATCCACGCAATTGTGACAAGCCAATTAATCAATAAAAGATAACTAAGGAGTAAGGAAATCTAAGTAAACACGTTTTCTCCATATAAGAAGTTCCCACAATTTA